>JAZGUH010000358.1:600000-835229 GCA_037893225.1 Hippasteria phrygiana | reverse complement strand
GAATCCAAATTTTTCGGGGCCCTTAAGCGGGCCCCCGAACCCCACGCCGTAAGGGCCTTCGCGATTCGCACTTCGCGCTCGCATTTAATTTTATTACGGTATGTCCACCCCCCACTTTTAAAGTTGGACACCCCCCCCCCCCCCCCCCCCCCCCCCATTGCAAAAATCCTGGATCCGCCTATGTATTATAACTCAAGATATACAAAAAAGGTTAAAATGTTTTCTTGGGGTGTTTTGTTTTTGTTTTTGTTTTGCGTTTTGTTTTGTTTGTAAATCGAAAGCACAATCGCTTCACAACTGGTATCCCCCCCCCACCTAAAACAATTGAGGGTCATCTTTGTTAAACCCCAAAGCTGGATATACCATTGCAATGGAGAAGGGGTGTGTAGTGCAGTCACCTAACTGGGTAGTGAAAGGTGTTCTATTGTAGCTGGAATCGAGCTCGCCTGCTAGTCTCTCCTCAAGATCCAGTTGTACTTTATAGCAGTGCCAAGGGATCCGTATGATCAGTTTTTTTGATTGCATGGCCAATCCTCGATGGATAAAGAAATATAAAAGAATCCTGATAACAGCGACTTTTGCAGTGGAAAGTGGGCAGCTATATAGGAGGCTTGTGAAAGATTTTCCTCCTTAACTCTTTTCCCATCTTCGGATTCATACTTCGTACTGTGATTATTTGGTGCACACGCATGCACACACATGCACAGCTTGAACTTTTTCAAAAGTTTAGTACATTTGAGGTCATGATAGATTTATTTCCTAATAGTTGATTTCCCCAAGATTTAATTTTTATTTAAACAACCACTGAATAGGGTTCAAAGTAACAGAGGGTCATACTTCATTGCCAGAACGTTAAGGACATTGCAATCGACTCATATGTTCGAACCTTTTATTTCGTATCATTAGTATCGTGGTCATGGTGAATCTCGGACTTTATCATCAGCGATATAACCATTTCACTTGTGTCCACGTTGCCATGGGCCGTGCGCCCACCAATCTGAAGCTCTCCAGATAGACCTTTGACCTTGAGTTTGAGCTGTAACCTTTAGTGGTTGTCATTGTATTTTCTGTTGCTGTCGTCGATGCAGTTGTTGTTATCTTTGTATAGTCGTAGTCGTCGTTGTAAAAGTTGTTATACTTTCGTCAATATTGTGATTGTTTTGTAGTAATTGTTGTTCGTTGTATACGTTGTCGTCGTCGTTCAAATGTTCCCTTGTCCACTACCGGTACTTAATCAAGCAGCAGTCGCGATTTCTCGTCAAGGTTGGGGGGGGGGGGGGGGCGGAGAAAAAAGCACACAACCAAGATAATTGTCAAGCATTTTGTACTCTGTGTCTCTTGTGTATCCTGGGGAATTTTTGAAAATGTGTTGGCCTGATCTTTGTATATTCTGGTGCATGTAAAAGCCAATGACCCATAAAATGTTATAATTATGACAAGGGGAAATTATTGGGGGTATATGCCTATAACACTGCCATATGTAGCCGTCAACTCCCCCAAAAAATATTAGGGGACATGCCCCCCCCCCCCCTCCCCCCGGGGGGGGGGGGGGGGGGTCGCCATCTAGACTCTACTCATGATATCCACATGTACTTGTAATCTGCAACGGAGATCTTTTCCCTGATCTATTGTTGACATATCCTTTCTTCCAGTCAATTAAGGCCGAATTCGACGATCCAGAAATTCACAAAAACATGCACTCCCTCACTGACAGGGTAGCTTATCAAGTCTTTTCTACCCCCTTTTCCCTGTTTTTTCCCCTTTTACTGCAAACTAATATCTTCTGCTGCCAGAATGTTGATATCCATTCAACGAGTCCATCTTTGAAAGATGTCTGAGTTGAAAAGAAAGCCTGTTTACTGGAGCGGATCCAGGATTTTTTGCAGGTGGGGGTGGGGGGGTTCTGAATTTTGTTTCGTACATTTGCTCCAAAAAATTACTCCCAAAATGTTTCGCCTGCCAACAAAATTTTAACAAGGGGGGGGGTGGGGGGGGGGGGGGGGGCACTTTCCCAAAGAAGTTGGTGGCGCCATTTAACCTCTTTGTTTTGTTCTTACCCGTAAATTGCAACATAAAGCCTAAGCAGGGTTTTTGCTTTTCTTTTATGGTTTGCTACGGTACTTTAGGCGTAGGCCCTTACAAGCCAAAAAAAATATATATAAAAAAATATTTAAAAAAAATAAAAAATAATAATAATAATAATAATAAAAACAACAACTTGGCAACAAGCAGGGGGGTTTCGACCCCCCCCCCCCCCCCCCCCTGGATCCGCCCCGTACGGATTTGCCATCATTTTAAATTATTATCTTGCCATATTAAAAATCTTGCCCTTCAATCACGTTAAACAGTACTCAAAGAAATCGCAAGATGTTCTATGGTTTAAAGTTCATGCGAAAAGGAAATAGTTCTCAAAGATATATTGCGCAAAATATTAATGCTACTGAATCGTGTAAGGACAAAGGAACTACCTTTTGGTCATAAAGGCAGTATACAACATTTGCAAACATCCAAAAACAAAACTACTGAATTATTACGAAATACCGTACTAGTGTGTAAGTAAATAGCAGTCTCAAGCATCCTGTGAAATTATGGCACCTGGGATGCTGTCTTTTTCAAGAAAAGTGGAAATGTATATCGTTGGAAATAGTATAGTTCCCTGAACTGATAATTCCCTGACGTCTATAATTTGCTCACCGTTTTGTCTAAGGTATGGTCATGGAACCAGACTACTAGAACATATTAAGACGGTCAGAGCATACTGACATGAACGTCGAGTTATACCTCTGGTTCTTTTCAGAACAATTCTCTCATTAGGGAAATACTTCCACATGGTATTTCCGCAAACCTTTCTTTCATAAATTTTTCTCTCTCTGTTTTCCCAGAATCTATGCACACAAAACTTTAAACAGGTCATTGTTGCAGTATTTGCTAGCACGCTATAAAATACTAATACATCTATTTCTGAAAATTACAGCAAAAGTTGCCCGTATTCACTGCAACAAACGGAGAATGGATCAAATGTCAAAGCTTCGTTGTTTTTTTTATTGTATTTTTTCTTCAGATTTCTCTGTAAATATTACACATTATGGAATTTTTTTGTTTGCACGCAGACCTTACGCAGATCTTGGTAATTAGGTTTGATAACTAATCAAATAATGTGAAATTTAATGTATGCCTTTAAAATTTGAACCTGCATTATTATCAGCGAGACTCAAGTAACAGTGGTGCACAAAACGGGCAGTGTCTCACACACAGGTAAGCGTGTTCAGAGTAGATTTGTTGCACGCACTCTAGTAAACGGTCATAGAACTTTAATCACAAAGATAAGGCCGGGTGCCTCTATGGGTTCAAAGATGACAATCATAGCTATACATTTTGCTGACTTTTTTCCCTTGTGGATTGTTTTTAACGAATTATAAGTTTAAAAGTCGTATCCTCATTGAGTGATCCCCACAATGTCGCTTCCCAGGTTGTATCGTAAAATTGGGTGTGATCCCTGGCTATATGACATTCTGGGTTTATGACTTCTGACTAGCGCCCACCCGATCGAACAAAGATGGGAGACCACCAACATAGGGCAAGATAGCTCAGTTGGTAGAGCGCCGGTACGATTTCAAAGGTCGCAGGTTCGAATCCCGCTCCTGCCAGTTGTCTTTGTTCACGTTAAGAATGTATTCAAATTTACCTAGTCAGTTTCCCTTGTGGATTGTTTAACGAATTATAAGTTAAAAAGTCGTATCCTCATTGAGTGATTCCCACAATGTCGATCGCTTCCCAGGTTGTATCGTAAAATTGGGTGTAATCCCTGGCTATACGGCATTCTGGGTTTATGACTTCTGACTAGCCCCCACCCCAGAAACAAAGACACTGACAATTTGGGAGACCGCCAACATAGGGCAAGATAGCTCAGTTGGCAGAGCGCTGGTACGGTATTTAGCAGATCGCAGGTTCGAATCCGGCTTCTGTCACTTTGAAGACTTTTAAACTGCACTGGTTTGCTAACAACATCCCCAAATTCAGTGACCGTCGGGCAATATTATATTCAAATAATTATACTATGAGGCAAAGAAAATCAAATTTTTCAAATTAGTGCTCTGCATGCTTTTCGTTTTTTAATGTCTAACTCTTTTCCACACTTTTTGGGGTATTTATTTTCTCAGAGGATCAACGTCTATATTAGCTCAATTGGTCTTCACAATCCTGAAAATTATAGCTCATACTTGTACAATATTGGTATTTTGGTTGTCGTAGTTAGATTTGTGTACACTCAGACCTTGGAAATAGATAAGATACGGTAAGCAACCAAAGAGATTCATTTTTGGAGGATTTCAGGGCAATGTGTGTCTTCAACCTGGGCCACTTCTCAAACCTTGGCTTCAGCGGTCCTATATACATTTGTGCTATATTTGGGACACTTTTGATCGTATTGTATATCAAAGTCTTTTATTTGAACTCTGAGGTGGGGCTGGGGAATAGCTGGAGACGAAGCCGAAGCCAAAACCTGAGTCAAGTGACTGGCCTTGATAACTAATAGTGTGTTAACCGCTTTAAAGCACGCTATTCTTGTGACCAGAACTGGCATTGTGATTGACCTGGCTGGGTAAATGTTCAACCGGCACGTAGAACCTATTATGGCGAGCAAGGAGTGGGCCTTCAGCTTGACTTTGGAACATGACCCAGGGACCGCGTTCAACTTCCTCACGCAGCGCATGCCGCAGCCTGCTAAGCTCGCTCGCTCTCTGACCGACTTTGGCCCGTCTGGTTCAGTGGCGTATCATAATTATCAAGGCTTTGGGTAAAAATTTGCCACAGTCGTGACAAAAATTGCGACAGTCGTGAAAACAAAATTTGTGATGTTATAAACAAAATTTCAATTTTTGATGTCCCTTCACTCCTTCAGGTCCACCATATCGGGTGCAAAATTGTATTTGTTTTCCTAAAAAGTGAACCCAACTGTCATGGGTGGCGATCTTGGGGGACGGGGGGACACGTACCCCCAATACTTTGGGGGGGGGGGGGGGGGGGGACGGCTATGGCATTCCCCAATAATACCCCCTTTGCTTTGCCGGCGAAAAGGGGTTCAAATTTTGGGCAAATGTACGAAAAAAAGTTCTAAACTGCCCCCCCCCCCCCCCCCCCCCCCCCCACCCCGGCAATTTTGTTTGGATCCGCCCCAGCATTGACTCGTGGCTATAGACTACGGTAAAAACTTGGTTTTTGACACAAAAGACTTCAGAGAGAAATACCGGTATACTCCAAACCGTCTCCGTATCCAGCGAGGAGGAAGTTGCCTCCATTTTTTTCCTCCGTCCCCCAATCTTGACGAGAAATCGCCGCCTCTAAATGTACCTCTTCGCAGGATTCAACATCGTCCCCAATTAATTCGCCCATGGACAGATTGTTCGTTAGGTGTCTCACTTTAAGGTTGTGTCACAGGTTGTCCCAACGTTTAATGGGTTCCTGCTAGGTTCGTAGTTTTGTTAAAGGAACTTTGCTCAGAAATAAATCCACACGGACAGCAAGTTATTACGTTGATCCTCTTTCTCGGGATAAAATGTTGTAATTCAATATTCATCACCCCAAGGTCATCACAAAAAATATACAGTGCATACAACAATAGAATTGAGGATAAGAAATAAATCAAATGGTGCAGTTCAGTTCAGAAGCCAAATCAGTGAGTAATCCCAATTGAATGAATGTCTTGAATCGCTAAACAATAATTAAAATTTGACTACATCCATGAGCAATAAACTCAATCCGAAAAATGTAAAATAAAGAAGTACCTTGAATCGAATAGGCACAGGAATTACTAAATAAACAAGGGTTCATCCAGTTAGGATTAGCACTGATATGGTACACGATAATTCAATTAGAAACAAAATGGCAAATACATCATATTATAAATACAGGTTATGGATCTTAGCTGGGTTTTCTGGCGCTTGCATCAGAACTTGGGTGTGGCTTGATGGACTTGACCGAGGCTTGACACGGGGGTGGCTCCGAGTCCGAAGATCAGGGTTCAGGCACACAAACCGAGTTCCGATGATATCACGAACAGGGGAATGGGACAGCTAGGTGTGTGGGGAGGCGAACCGGGTCGGCTCCCCAAAGCATGACCTATATGGAAAGTATTCTCTCAGCAGAGCACAATGGTGAGGGTGAGAATGGCTATCATTAGAAACGACTTTAGGGAAAGTACAACGTTCCCAATAGTGTAAACGTTCACTCAATCTGAACAGCCTTCTCACCAGAGGTCTTAATCGCTCTCTGAATTATCGAGGATCAACATATTTGTATACAGAACTAAAAATCTAAAAGCAATATCTCTAACTAAAATATGAAACGCTTAAAAGAATGCTTACAAAAAAAGGAAAGAGGTCAACTGCATATCTTTTTTTGGGATGTTCGCCCAGAACACATTTCCAGTGGAATGATACTTTCAGCTAACTATACATTGATCGAAAGTTCACCCAGAACATGATAACCACGGTCAGTACTCCGCACAGTGGTAAATACCATAACATGCTAATCAAAACATCAGGGAATAATTGACTTGGCCAAAACCCAATTGTGTTGGCCTATAGCGCATTGCGGTAACCTTACTCAAGGTCATCCTGGGGCAAGTTCCATGTGGTTGGTACACACTCGCTGTACACAATTAATAGTCAGCAGGATGTCACGGGACATAACAGAAAAGGAAGGTAATGTGTAGGCCTATACACACACAATTTAGAAGACAATCAAAATATTGGAAATCTCGTGAACAAGACCAGTTAATTTACGGAAAAACGTGCATGTATGAATTATTGGTCATGTCATACGAATGATCGAAGTTTTAGGCCACGAGGTATCATATAAAAAAGTATGCAACAAGAATATTCAAAGTAATCGGAAATCAACCAAGAGGAAAATATAATTGTACACGGACTGAGAGTATAGTGACCGATTTAAGTGAATACTGCAGTCATAACAGAATGGTAATCGGCAATCACAAATGGATCTTCCAATACTATCGGGAAATCAATGATATACAAAACCGAACATGATAATTTCGGTCAATAAATAACAGCAAAAGTGACATCGATCAAGAGTCGACCAAATATCAGCAATATAATACAAGTAAATACAGGGTACAAGGCAAAAAAGGTTAATAGCTGAAGGCAAACGAATGCTGACTCAATATACTCATATTGGGGTTGTTCCACCCATCTTGAGATTGTCTCAAACCGAGTCAACATAATTCAAAATACAAAGTGTCCTGCACATAAGTCAAATGGTAATAGGAAATACAAACTTCTTTTATACAATGAAAATAGGCTTACCTGTATCAGCAGAGCACAATGGTGAGGGTGAGAATGGCTATCATTAGAAACGACTTTAGGGAAAGTACAACGTTCCCAATAGTGTAAACGGGCACTCAATCTGAACAGCCTTCTCACCAGAGGTCTTAATCGCTTTCTGAGGAGAATCCGGCGATCGGGGGGGAATATTATTCCTTGACCACGCGCTCTGCCCATTTCGGTGGAACAATCTCATTGGTCAAAATTATGAAACCAGGCAGATATTCCACCTTGGGATGGAGAGTGGCCAATCAGAAAGTTACTGACTACACGTGTTAGACATGGTCATAAAATGGCAGACAGCCATAACAGTTTTAGCCAGTGGCATAAAATGTAGCCATGTTGGCTGGGTTCTCTGGCCACATCCCCATCTGGTCAATTACTTATCTGTGTTGAGACAAAGGGGTCGTCTTAGCCACATATGGACTTGGTCAACTTAGGGGTAAAATCTGCTACTGGGTGCTAATTAAATTTACTGGAACATAGAGGTGGACCATGCTTCGAAATCGTGGGAACTTTTCCTGTCGGACCAAGTGTTAAAATGGCAGTAAGGGGGATTTTAACAGGGGCTGACATTTGCTTAGCACTTCGTTATTAAAACTTATTTATTTTATATTTTCAAAGTGAAAAAAGAAACTGGCATAAGCGAGATTCGAACCTGCGACCTCCGGAATACCGTACCGGCGCTCTACCAACTGAGCTATCTTGCCCTATGTTGACGGTCTCCCAAATTGTCAGCATCTTTATTTTATAGTTATTATTAATAGCAATTATTCTAGGAGGGGGCCGGGGTGAAACTTGAAAAAGAGCGCGGATCGTATACATTTTAATCTTTAACGACAGCCCTTGAGTTTATATAAATCGCGCCCTCAGTCGGCAGCCTTGTGAAACGAAATGCGCGGCCATGAATCGAGTACCGGTTCAGAGATCATAGGGCAAACGCATGACCCATCCAAAGCGCCTGGCCGGCACAGAATCTTCTTGATGTGACTAGTTTCCTTAATTTATTAAAATTTCCGTCCCTTCCCCCAAACCGCTTGTGGTTATATTACGGGTTTACCCTGTTCTACGGTGAAGATCTGGCTGTTGGCCTATACACCCCCAAAGGCTAGCGGCTGATGTGTAAAATTTAAAATAAAGGGAAGTTGTCTTATATATGCCTACGTTTGAGCTCAATTTATACGAAATTTGTTGATGAAACTGATTCTCAGATATGTCGTCTGTGTTGCTGTAATTTTACAAAATAGGGGTTAATGCTATTTGTTTTGAACAGAATAATTTCAGACAGAAAGTTCTCGAAGCAGCTCTATTTATTTTTTAAATGGTTTTGGCTTTTTTTGGCGAAACTTTCTGATCAAAGTGAGAACGTTTAGTGAGGATTCCTTCATTTTTTCTATAATATTTTACATTATTTGTGGTTATTAAGATGTTGAGTGAAGATCTATTCCCATATGTTTTATTGTTTTGATAATTACTTTAGACCAGTTATTGTTATTTTTATCCTAATCTCCATAACTTCGCCTGTAGACATCTAACATTGCGTTTGAGAGAAGTGGCAGCAAAGTACCTTGCTCACGGACATGATAACCATCCCATGATCCTCTGGCTGATTTAATATCAGCATAACAACAGCTGTGAAAATGTTTGTAGTGCACGCAACTTTTCTCTTTCTTTTTCCCTTCAAAATCAATTTCCTAAAGTATTGGCAACCTTCCAAATATTTCTTAACCCCACCCCCAAATGGCCGAAAACTTGACCACGTCTGCCGCTGATCTGACCGCATTGCTGACTAATGGTGTTGTTGACTATAGAAATGACGAAGGTTTTTTTTTCATGAGAGTGACGACAGCACTGGCTAAGATGTAAATGGCGACAGTGGTAATATGGATAACGACAAATGCGACAATAAAAATAGCGGGAGGTGACATCAATTATAAAGAAGATGACTGGAAGATGAAGATGATGAGGCGGTTATTTATGGCTAAATCAACAAAAAAACATAGGCGTAAAGAATAATATCATCTCTCCTCAAGTTTAAATAGATCATCCATACATTTGGAAGAGAGAACCCGATTCACACAGTCTATAGTACGGTAGTAAAATTATTGGACTCCAAAACACCCCACGTGGATGAGTTGTCATCTGATTGACAATTGCACTCTGATCCCGACACATTCGAAGTTGTGTTACGGCCACGCGGGAAGCGAAAATACAGCGCAAGATACGCGACACTTTTCCCTGAAATTGGCGGTAGAATTCCAAGGAGTGACACACAATAGCCGCGCTTCACGGAATTTCTCGGAGAATGTCACGTACTATACGTACAAGAGAGCAACATGAGGAACTAGAACATTTGACCCTTTTATTAAGAAAATGACGTAAGCAGATGTTGTGCAAAGATTAGTGGGATCACCTTCTCTGTATGTCTTGATTTTTGGTTTTTAACTTTGCTTGCTTCTTCATATAGTTTTTCACTATTTGATTCCAAGATAATAAAATCCTCACGTTTGGTATTTACTCATTCAGCATTATGCTTAGCTTTGTATAGGCTTCAAGTAAATAATTGCTCAAACAAGCCTAAACTTAATTGTTCACCAAAATAAGCGGGGCGCAACGGTTTGTTTTTATTTTTTTTGCTAAATTGTGATTAGTGACTCGTTTGAACCTGTTACGAAGATCCGTAGCGTCTTCGATTTATCTTACACAAACATCGCTGTAAAGTCACTTCCATGTCCACACCATCGATTTCTGTTCATGATCCTGGATCACGGAGAGGTATACCGGTAGTTTTTATTTCCAAGAAAGAAAATAATGTGAACATTTGTGTGAGTTTGGTTAAAAAACAAAGATACATATACAGGAATCAAAGATTACAATTGGAAAATGTCTGTGGAAAAACGCCACCCAGCCATCTTCCTCGGGCCAATAGGAAATGACCACCTAAACTTTGATTCCGCTTAAAAGTTCCAACCCCGAACCACAGTTTTTTATTCTATTTTTGTTCCCCCACGCGATGCACCATCCGGGATAGCCTTTACTCTAAAAAAAAAAAGAAGAGAGAAAAGTTCAACAATCCCGTTCGTTTTAGCCCCTGTGAAGAGGGGGAAAGGGGTGTATTTTGGCGACCCCCTCCAAAAAAAGTATGACCAAGTTCAGGTGTGAGGTGTACCCTGGGTAATTGATCCCTGCAATCAGTCGTATGAGCCGCCATTTTCAGTCTCGTAACCCCAGCCTTTGTTCATAATTCAGCCGAAGTCCGTCGCTCCGCCGGCATTCTGGGCGAAATATGTCACGCCGGAAGCAGGACAACCCCCAACAACTCCGGAGATCCACAGACGGTAAGTTCTGGCTCGCTTTTGGCGATCTTGTTGGACTTTTGATTTGAGAATTGGCCAGTGGCTCGCCAACTGCCCACTGCGAAAAAAAGACCGAAGAAGTGGTATTGGACCCTACGTTTTAAGCCTAAGCCTACACTACGCCGTGGTCTGGTCAAGCGGTGTGAGCTATGCTATGGCGTGTTTGCAGACCGCAATGTCGCTCACTATGTCCAACACCGCCCAACGAAACCACCGCTCCACACCTTCAAATCAACCGCCTCCACTTCATTTGTAACGGTTTCCTTGCCCCCGGATTACGGTTCGACACAAATCCGGCCCCAAAACGACGGCCAGATTGGTTTTTGGGGAAGTTTTCGGAACGTTTATCGGACTGTTTTTATTGGCTCAAGTGGTGTGTTTGCGTACGGTTCGGCGGTACGTTGCGATGCTGTCACCCGCTTGCCGCGGCCCCGAACCCCGCGAGCCGGGGGAAACCCATTGCCAAGCTTGGCCACATTTTCTCTTTAAATCTCCCGTTTCAGGCACTCTGTGCACCTTTTCCACATCCCAGAATACCTTATTTCATATTATTATTAAGACAAATCGTGCACCGCGTTCCGGTTTATTCGCCTTGCACGGTGTCTCTTTTTTTTTGAGTTCATGACATTTTGTTGCGGGGAAGGCCGCGGCAGTGTACACGGTACGGACACGGACAGATCGCCATAATGTGTTGGCTGCGCGGCAGACATGCAAATCATTCACATTGTGTCTAGCCGTTGTATACTGTACTTGACCCCTGCGTGTTCTTTTGGGGAGGTGTTTTCTGATTAATATTTTACAGCCTCATATATGGCCACACAAGAAAAAACGGGTGATTAACAAATCTTGTGTTTTGTCTTGCTGGGGGGTGGGGGGGGGGGGGGGGGGGGGGTGTCCAGTTCATGTGATAAAAAAAGGGTAATTCCAGAATTGTGTAATAATACTAGCAATGCCAATGACATTGTATTTGTAAATTATTTTGCTTGTATTCTCTGCCTGTTTATTGTCAGTGAGTCTACAAGCCAAACAGTATTGTGAATATGGGTCATTCTATAAATTGGGGTAAAAAAGTGTGACATTTTTTGTGTCCCTGTTACACAGTGACATGTATAATATTTTGCAATTCTGGACACATTCTTTCCTTCTATCTCCAAGAGTGATTGTGTAAAGCAAAGTACCTGCAAAGTAAAAAATAGTGTGAATTAAATTTAAATGATACTTCAATGAATTACACAGGTCAGGTGTAACAGGGACAACCCAAAAATGGCACACTTTTGGACCCCAAATTTATGGAATGATCCATTTGCACTGTTTTCAAGGGCAGGCCAGCCCAGGCCAATTCAGTTTTTATAGTGCATAAGGCTTCAAATACATTCCATCCTGGCTAAAGCAGTGACATAGCTGACCCTCAGTGAGGCTATAAACACAGCCATCAAGCCCCAGATACACAGTTCAGTGGCATGACCTCCACCCAATCTAGATCGGCCTTGCTTGGTTTGTGTTTTGTAACTGGTTATAAATGCAAAGTGATTTATATGTAATACCCGCTTTGGCCCTGACCATGATGAACTATGCATGTAGATTATATGACCACTTCAAACCTTGAATAAACCGCAGGGTATGGGGAAACGTCAAGGTTCATGTTATTGCTGGGTCAGGGAAGTGACCAGCAAATTGGTCACAGGGCCATTTATGCATTATGCAGGCACGGATTGGATGTGCCTCAGATGGTGAACACCAGCCAATTTGTGTGTTTTTCTGAGTTATGTATTATTTTCTGAGGTTTATAATATAATATTCACTACATGTAGTTCAGTGATGTGCCATGATATATTTATAACAATCAGAATACTACATGTCATATTAAATTGTGCAGTTCAGAGCCTGTAAGAGGAAGTAGAGGATGCTTGCCCTCACTGAAGGTCAAACTGACCACTGAACTGGACATAGCCTGGGACCCTGTTAGAAGCAGGTTACAGTTGTAGTTGACCATGACTACATGTAGATGAAATTGTGAGAAAAATAGTCAAGCAATAATATCACAATACAAATTCAATGCAGCTGTAGCAGTATTGGATAGTTGCATGACCATGTACTTGACCAGTAATCCGAGTGTAGTGGCTTGACCAGTTTGTCCACTGGATAAAATAACTGCCCCTTGGGGGCCCCACTCATAATTGGATTTTTACAGGTTGTGGGGGTCAAGTGCATATATTTCTTGCAGTGCAAGGTCAGGCTATTTTTAGCCATCATACAGCTGGTAGGCCTACTGACCACAGTTATACAATGTGCTTCCAAGGACTTGGTTTTGTGTTGACATTTCCTAAGCTTAGGTCAGAATTTCTGACCATTCAGTGCACAGTAGGGGCCAGGTTATTTATTGAGCTGCAGCAGTGTACATGTAGGTCACCTGGTTTTGTTTTGGTTACACCATACTTGCTAGCACAGTGACACAGTGACCTGTGTTATAAGCAGGTACCTTCTTGGTGGATGGGGTGTGGGAGGTGCTCCTTTGGGAATTGTGCTTAAAAGTTGTTTTACTTTAAAGGTGCACACTACCCGAACCTTGAGACTAGACTTGGGCCACTCCATGCAAAATTCTCTGCTCAACCCTAACATCAGAATCGGAATCACTTCCATTTTTTTGTAGCCAGTTGCTGAATCCTTGGGGTAGATTCCAGGCACCATTCGACAATTCTGAAACTCACTGACTCAAAAAAGATTTAACTTCTTGAATACGGACGACGGCCATAGCAGCGGTTTGAAAAAGACCACCTGGCCAGTTGCCATCTCTTTGCACATTCCTGCATGTACTCAATCCATTGTTTGCATACCAGCACCCATTAATAACAGCTGGACATAAGGGGTTAAATATTGCAGATTCCTTGAAAAAAAACGTGCACCGTACTTCACCGAGTTAACTGTTTCGTCCGTGAAATCAAATGAAACACCATGCAGTTTTTGTGGGTTTTTTTGCTTTCCATATAATGTGCAAGTGGGCCATTCACATGTTTCGGCAGCTGTAGAGATGAATTCAACCAATGCCTGGCCTGTGGCCATTCTGATGACCCGCTGACCTCAAAAAAGTTTGCATAATTCCGTGTAGAAGATGAAACCCCATCACAAGCTGCACAACAAAAGCAGCCCATTTTTTTGTGTAGAAAGGGATGCGCCACCGACGTGCATTTTGTGCATGATGTAGGGAGTCCACTCTGAATGGAATCAGAATGGAGTCAGAATTGGCTCAAAAAATGTTGGGAGTCACCCGAGCCAACTTGAGACAAAATACCAGTGGTGAGAAGCATTTGATTCCCCTACATTGTATTTTTCTTTTGAAGGGAAAAATATCCTTTTAACAACTTTCGAAAATTAGCCCGGGAAGAAACCAGAGTAGCTGGTCATGTTGTGGCAGGGTTGAGTTACGCACTAAAATAAGCTGTTTTGTGGCTGCCGTGTGTTGTTGTGGGGGATAACGCTAGTCATATTTTTAACCCTGTTCTTGTGATAATTATTTCATAACTTGTTTATTTTATGTGCATAGGCCTATGTGCCTGATCTTATACATTCTAATAGTTGAGATTCATGGAACATCAATGAATAGCCCACCAAGATTAATCACATAAATGAATTGAATTGAAAGAAATAAAGTCTAGGAACTTAGAAAAGTTCAAGGTTTTTGGGAGACATTCGTCCAAAAATATAAAAGTCTGTTTAAAGAACCCATTGTATATTGTAAATTTGAAGGTTTGTGTGTCATTTCAGTGTCCAAAAAGGACATTTAAAAAAAGATAGATATATATATATTTTGCCTGCAGGACTTAATATTATTTTTGGCTCTAAAAATGCTGGTTAATATAATCTTATGTAGTGATGACTTAAATGTACTTGTGGTTTGGTGACAGACATGTGTCCGGGCACCAGTATTTTGTTTGTTACAGTTGTGGATATCGTATATTATGTGGTTTACCATGTCCCTTTCTGTAACAGTTAAAAGGGAACCAGTTACCCGACTTTCCAAATAAATGTGAACCAGTCCTGATGAATTTGAGCATTTGTTTACTTCATGTAAACTTGTACATGTACATAATATGTGTAAGGTCTAGTCTATACAGGCCTCAATGGTACTCACTTTCACTTTAAATACAAACATGTACACAGTAGACAGTAGCTCCAATGCAGTGTTTATTGCTTGTCCCCACCTGAGGTCAACTAATTGGCACTGGACAATTGCTTGTAATTCTATGGTCCAGAGCTCTGTTTGTTATGGCCAGGCCCTTGCTTGACCTAAGTTACATCATCCTTACCACAATGTCAGTACACTGGCCATACCAGGCAATGTCAAGGAAATGATGTGTTTGCCCTTGCCTAAGGTCAGACTGACCACAGAGAGTGGACAAGTGGGCCTTGACCAGTGACTTGTCAGGTTACCTCATATCCAGCCAGGATTACATAACATACAATTGCCTCGTTGACATACCAGACCACAAGCTGTGTGCAGGGTAGTGCCAGGGCAGTAGTGCCCATAAATTAGGGACCTTGTCCTTAGCTGAGGTCAGAGGACTGGACAGTGGACACTGATCCCTAGTTGTTTTGGGGGACCTGGGAAAAAGGAATTAAGGCCATGCTGGATATCTGGGTCATGGATCACTATTGTTGATGTCTGTATGGGGTGATTTTGGGCAGTCAAGGCCAAATATCTGTAGTCGCTGTATACTAAACCTGTGCATGTATACATTACATGTGTAGGTAGTAAAATATTTGCTTCAAAAATGCATTGAGTTTTAGCCAACCCACTCAAGGGTTTCCCCTTAATTAAAGGAAAGATTGTTGAGCTGCAAAGAGCAGGTTTGAAGAGAATCTGTACAACTACAGGCCTGGCACTGGGTACTGCCTGTGTTGAGCAGTCTTCTGTCAGATTTTTCTTTGGGCAACAGGAGGCAACCTCTGTGGACCTTGTGTGTTATGGATTGCTGTATTTTTACGTACCAGTAGTGTGATAAAAGTAAGAATATGTTTCAAAATGCTTCTAAAGATTTGGGATTTAGGCCTTTGTGGCTCTTACAAATTCCGAACCAGGTTCCGTAAAGCTCTGGTTTGAAATGAGCTTGTTTAAAGCTAAGCCAGCCAAAGTCCCACTCCCAGTCTTGTCTGTAGACACGTTGTCTTATTTTTGTCGTAGATTGCATCGTATTCTCTTTTGCTTCCTTTTTTGGAAGGATTGGACACATTTAGATATCGCCACATGACGGAAAATGTAAAGACTAAGTGACTTAAACTTTTCGGCAACCATGTACACGGCTGTCTGCGATCAAAGGCCTACATACAGACCACACGCACAAAACTTTGCATGAATGTTCTTTCATTCACTGCATGCAAAACTGCATCACATCGCTGAGGTTAAGTGCCAATGCACATGCTCAGTATGCACGTGGAATTCCCCGGATGGGCCATTTATCAAAGCTGGCCTCGGTATGTACAGGTAGCTGCGTCTTATTTAAGACATTCCGGCAATATTAGTTGGCATTTTCGTTCAAATTGACATGGAGCCAAAAATGTAACGGTCCTATGAAACATTTTTCTCGAACATTGATGATGTACAAAATAAAAACGCTTCGGAGAAGACAGCATAGCCGTATCAAAGCCGAGCATTGAGAAATGATCCATAGTCTTTTTTGTGCATTTTCAAGGTGCTTTCCCCCCACACCAAACCAGTCCCAACATGTACAGCATTTGGCAAAAAATGCGCACAACACATTCTGAACTTGATATGAGACTACCAACCTTGTACAAGCCATGTGCGCTCATGGCATCGCGCAATGAATGGCATGTGTACGTACATAGCCTCAGGACACGTAGTTTGCAAGCTGCTGTGTACAGTATTATAGTACAACTTACAAGGAGGTTACAAGGAGGCGCGGCACTAGTACTGACATCGCGGGACGCCGCAGCGCTGTATTCAGTCAGTAAATGAAACAAGAAAATTCACTCAAACTTCACAAGAACGTCCGTTTTATTCATCTCAAGCAAAAGTGACAATTTTAAACAGGTAGGTATACATTTTTTTTCACTAGCCCGCCGGGCAAGATAAAGAGTGCTTTTTACTAGCCTGCAGCAGTTTTTACTAGACATTGTACGCCGGGCTAGTGCTAAGGTCGAGGCCTGTTGAAAGTATACTGAAAAATTTAGTCAAAGAATTCAAGGTTACACTATTGGTTTTCTGTCCTGCAGGCACACAAAAGTGCATGGCTTTTACTTATAGTCTTGAGATGTGCACATACAACTCGGTACATTCTTGGACAAATCTTCATATATTTCAATGTTTGGCATCCAGAATTGCTATATTTTACTGGGATTTCATTTGTGGTTAAAATGTTAAATCAGACAATCAGAGTGTTCACCTGTCTCTGTACTTAATGTCATGTATGCACCTGTCAATGGTTTTCCCTACCCCTCCCCCAGCCGTGCTGCCCCACTGGTGATGTGGGGATTGTCACTTTGAAAGTGACCAATGTCCGACCCTGGGGCACCATTCTACTGTACAGAAGTACAGGGCTATTTTTATTTCCACCCAACGAAGGACCAAAGTCCCTACCTTTGGGCTTGAAAAAATAACCAATCCTGAAAGGATTTGATTTATCTTAATTATAAACATTTTCATAGTAGGGACTAGGGATTAAATAATTACAGCTCAGAGGCCTAGTCAGTGAGATCACCTCCGATCTCCTCATGATCATTCAAGATTTTGACATTATGATGTCAAATTCGGATAATTACAATAGCAGTGGTATTTAGCTACAATATTTCACCCCTACATGTACATTGAAAACCAGCTAAAAACAGAACATGACCCCCAGCTGTATTTAAAGCAAACAATGTTGCTACAAGAATGCCTACAAGTTCTTTGGTAAGATCTGGGTTGCAAAGCTACAACTTGATAATCACTTGTTCGAGGTTTCCAGATCAGTCTGTTCTGCTTAGGCCAAACAAAAATAGTTGTGTTGCCCTCCGCTACCAACCATAAAAGTCACAAAAGTCCGGTCGCACTTTTATTTTTATTTTTTTAGGAATTTTTATAAAAATCATTGTCTGTAAATACAGCTACGGACGGCACAACCGTGTATTTCGCCATCTCACTTTTAAATAAGCTTACTTTTTGCCTCCTGACTTCCGAGTTACATGACATGTAGTATTGTTTTGATGTTTTTATGGATAGTAAATAAAAAAAAAAAAAAATTGACGGACCGACCCTCTCTTCCAATTTTCCCCATTTAAGGGCAACCAAGGCACCTGTATCTGACAGGCCATCCTGAAGGAGATAAGATCCTAATCTAGAACTTTATAGTGATAAGGGAGGCTGAACTACATTGTGCCCCCCCCCCCCCCCCCCTCCCCCTCTCCCCACCACCACCACCACCACCACCACCACCGCCACCACCACCGCCACATCCAAAATGTGACTCGGGGTGGAGTCTGAGCCAGAAGACTGTTGTGGCATGAAATGATTTGATGGGGAAAAAATCAAGCTAATGTTGCATATTTGTTCATTTCAGAAGAGATGGTCTCATTGTTGAAAGTATAAGCAGACTCATCTTCCTATACTGACTACAACTCATAGTTTGTCCAGATTTGACCTCAGCCGGCTGCCTGCTGAGACATGATGTTGTTATATGACTGCTGCCCAAGAGCAACACCTTGACACAATAGAGAGTAAACACTGCAAGTGCAATGTTAGGACATTCATCAACCAGACATGGCTGCCTATGCTGTAAGCCAGCTTTGTATGCCACTAAATTAATCACTAACCAAGCCCAGACTAAAGGTCACAAGGGTATTTCAAGCTGTCTAGCCAGCTCTGCACCCAGCTGACCTTGGAGAGGACAATACGTAGCCCATGCAATGAAGTTGGGGTCCCACCTACCCTTTACCAGATTGCCAGTAAATTTAGCTTGTAGTACAAATGGCTGTTTATTGTCAGATCAGTGGATGGGAATAATGTCCTGTATAGACTGGCACCCGCCAACCTGGATAACAGTCCACAGCAGCCATTGTAATGACTTTGGGAGCTGCATTGCAGAGTGCAGGGCTCCAGATTCACACTGGATTGCTGGACAGAGTCTTGTAATTTATTTCGTTTAGTGGTTTCTATGACCAACAAGTCCAGTGGACAAATTTAACTAACGTCAGAGAGAAAGCACCACATTCCACTGAAATTTAGACCACGTATTTTTTTTATAAATTTCATCAGTGCATATTTCATTTTTGGCTGAATTAACCAAATAAGGCCCAAAAATAGCTCTTCGTCACCATATTTTATGTTTATTGTTCGTTGAGCCCAGACATTTGTTTCTGGTCAAGTAGACTTATGAAGCTACTACATGTAGCCCTTTGGTCCAGCAGAATTTCCCCCCTGAAATTCAAACCCTGGTGTGTATGAACAGCGCCCGAGGAAGTAGCTCATGGAAGGCATGGAGGAGGGTACAGCCAGTGTTTTAGTGCTAGCACCCACTACGCTTTCAGGAATTGGCACTACGCTTGGATGCTGTCCCTACACAAGTTTTGCCTATATAATCTTATAAACTTTTGCTCAAAACAGTCGAGGGAAAGTGGCCAGGAATTGCATCAGATTGCACCACAGAGCATTTAGAATCCAAACATTTCCGGACCCCACGCTGCAAGGGCTTCGCATTCCGTGCTCACACTGTCCATCCTTGAACAAAATGCCCCTACGCTTTCATTTCACCCTGGCTAGAACACTGGGCACAGCCCTTCAGAAGTCCACCTAAAGTATCCGCCTCCCACCCTCCTCCCCTAAGAAAAAAGAAGAAAATAAAAAAAAATAAAAAAAATAAAAAAAATAAACATTAATAAATCGAAAATAAACTTTAAAAGTCTTGCACCTTTTAATGAGTGCATTTTACAGGCTTTGGCCAAAGATTCAAAATGTTTCTCCAGATATTGAGGACAATTTCTGAAATTCATGTACTCCAATACTATAGGGTTATTCATTTTCCATTTATTTAGTATTCGATTATTCGAAACTGGGTTGGACTGAATATTCAAATAGTTGATTGTCACCGATCAAGTTTTTCACGCGTCCGCTGCAACTGCATGCCAGACTGGTAAAAACTTGCACTCAAAGCACACAGGTGTTTTACGTTCAGCGATCGATATTATGAACTGCCTGATTGACATTCTTTGCATGCGCCAATGTATCAAGACTTATGGGTACATTGTACGTTCATGTATAATGTTCTGATAACACGAAACCAAACTCCAGCCTGTGTTTTTGCAGTAATTATTTTAGTGTCAAGGGTTTTGCAGACGGGAACAATAAACCTCCGTCCACTAAAAGTAACCGTCGACAAAAATGCGGCATTTGACACTGCTAAGCGCCGTAACTTTTTAATTTAATATAGGGCAACATAGCTCAGTTGGTAGAGCACCGGTACGGTAACCCGGAGGTCGCAGGTTCGAATCCCGCTCCAGCCAGTTTCTTTGTTCACTTTGAAAAAATATTTGGGTTAGAACCAAGCCCTCCCTCCACCTCACTTCCTGCCAATGAGCATTAATCTGTATTACTGATTATATTTTAATGTTTTTTTTTGTCATTGAGGTTTTCCATTCAAGTTTTGCTCCATAATATACTCATTTGAAAATGGTTCATTGCAAAATTAATGTTGTATTCATGTGCCAAAATTGTAAAGGAAATAATTTGTGACTTTTGGGCCACTTTTTGATAAACTCTAGCTATTGCCAAATCTAAAATCATTCACCTACTTCCAATAGTTGGGGGATGTGTCAATTTGGCACAAGGGACAAAAGAAATAAGAGCTTGAGTCCAAAGGGCACAACTCTAAAGATTTAAAGATGCATCCACGTGCTTGCCTCCAGTTCATGTACAAGAAAACCATGCAGCATAATTTGTTTTTTTTATTGTTATTTTCTCTGATCACCACTTTAAAGTTTTTGATGCTTAACTTTAAACCTTTAGAACTTGAATTATCCAGTATTACAATAATTTTGCATCATTTTTGGAAACTTGTTGAGCTGAGTTGGATGTGTCTTGTACAGTTGTCATGACATGCCAGCCAAACACTACTGAAAGTTGTTGATTTCTATGTTAAACATAAGAATTCATTCATATACACTGCACCCGCAGATGCCAACCGTACATTCAATTGTGGAGTTAGCATTTGAACAATAGGCCGAGATAGGTAGAAGTAAACTGGTGTGGGGTTTTGTCTCGTTTCAATGGGGGTTTGACCTCTGAACCCGACCCCCGACGATCGCCCCATTAGTCTGGGAATTTTTTTTGGGTAAACTGTGCGAATGGACAATGACAAGCCTGATGTTGCTCGTGGAATATGAAGCCTATGTTTCTGAACATATTTCAGTGTCATGGTCTACTGCGGCACACTCGCTCCGGTCCCCAATTCGAGAGTGCTATTCTTTGCGTAGCCTTACAGCCTCTGGCCTTCTATAGATGGTTTTGGCACTCGGAGGCATGGCTTGACCCATTTCAGCAAACACACAGCACAAACAATTCAAAAATTCAAAAAGTGATTCTAAAATGAACAAAGTGATTCAGAAACATTTCTGCGGATACCACATGACATTCGTTACAAATCTTTTTTGCAGAGTTTCATGTTCTGGATTCGGGGAGGGAAGTAGATAGGAGGGGTGTTAAAATATATTGGAGGTGCAGGAAATCAAAATAAGTGGGAGGTTAAATTATTTCAAGTCATTGTGCCTTAAAGGTAATACACGACATTTGCAAACTTTAACATCAAAAAACATAACTACCGAGTTATTATTACATCTATGAGTGTCAAGCATCCTGTGTAATCATGTCACTTGGTGTGCTGTCATTTTCAAGAAAAGTGAAATTTTTGCATTGATTTCCAGCGATGGTCGGCTGACCATCGTTGAAAAAAAGAAAACCGACTTAGTCCGCATTTTGTTTGGCAGTTGGTTACACATCCGTGAACGACGGGTGCAAACGAGCTAGTCTAAGTCCCAACATCCGTAAATTGCTCTGTTTGGTCTGGTGTGCTGTCATTTTCAAGAAAAGGAAATTTTTTTTTTTCAATTTCCAGCGATCGTTGGCAACAATCGTTGGAAATAGTCTAGTTCCCCGACCTGATAATTACTCCGTTTTGTCTGAAGTAAGGTCAGGGAACCAGACTACAAGAACAGCATTTTTTTCTCTCTTTGTTCTCCTAGCATCTATGCACACAAAACTGTACACAGGTCAGTGTTACAGTATTTGCTATAAAATACTTACCCCCAAAATCCATTCATTTTGGGTTGTTCTAAAACCCCCTCGACCCCCACGACCCACGATCGACCCCTCGACTTATGCTCATAAATGAAGCACACACATACGCACGATTAACCAGTAAATGTACAAACTGTTTCTATGTGTGTGCTTCATTTATGAGCGTAAGTCGAGGGGTCGTAGGGGTCGAGTGGGGGGGGGGGGGGGGGGGTCGAGGGGCCGGGTTTTAGACAACCCATTCATTTTGGAAAATTAAGACAACAGCAAATGATGTATACTAATCCAATCCCCACCCACACACACCTACCATAGTTATGGGTGTGCTTCTCTGCATCTTCCAGAAGTTAAAGATGAACTAGTAGAAGCACCACACCAATACTCAGCTTCTTCCAATCACAAGTAATCTTCTCTGACCATGGAGTGGGACTAGCAAGGCATAGTAATAGGTTGCAAGTTAAAAACTCACTGTGGTAAATCATTCCTTATTCGTTTTGATCATTATATACAAATGCCTTCTGTTTTTTTTCACATTTGGGGTTTAGATACAATGAACTAAGCAAACTTAACCTAATCACATACAAAAAAAACATACAATAACCAATTGAGAAAACTTCATCTTTGATAACAAATGGCCAGCCCTCCTAATTTTGGTCATTTAAGTATAGGTACTTTAGTTTATGTACACTTTAATACCACACAGCTCAGGCATAAATTACAAAATTGAATGAAAAATGTTCATCATTATCCATGTATTTCTGGGGTTTTTGTTAATTGAAAAACAAATCAAATTCTCCACTCCTTCATCAATGAAAGGTTAAAGGTCAAAACAGTTACATTCAGGAGGTAGGACTAACATTATAACATTAACACCACTGTAAAGTAGTACCAATTACTTCTCTCTGCCTAATTGAGGCATAATTGAGTGACATGGGAGCTGTAAATTTTGCTCAAGTTTTGCAGGATTTGTTAAGGGTGGTCAGACCATAGACTTTAGCCGTGTTTCTATTGGACTTTTTCTTCCACGGCCTCACGAAAACTTACCGCGAAATGCCTTCGCGTAATTCTACCGTGCTTTGCCATTTGGACTTTTATAACTGCAACAGAACGTTTATTCGCCTTGCGAGGCTGCAACAGAATGTCATACATTGCGGGCCATGTGCACGATCACCTAGATAGACGCGGTAATCTAGAGTAATTTTTCGAGCACTAAAATCTATCAAATCTGCCATGTTTTCACGCAGCGAACTGACGAAAAACACAGTTGTTGTTAGGGCTGTTCATTTTCGAAAAATCTAGTATTCGAATATTCAGTATTCGAATATTCAGTATTCGAATATTCAGTATTCGAATATTCAAAACTGGGTTTGACCGAATATTCGAATATTCGATACTCGTCGATCAAGTTTTTCAGTGCATGCCGCACCGGTAAAAAAACATTGCACGTAAAAGCATGCCGGTGTTTTACGTATGCCGATTGATATTATGGACCGTTCAAACGGCATTTTTTTTGCATGCCCTTGTTGTATCAAGGGTTTTTAATACGGACAGGAACAATAAACGTCCGTCCACAAAAAATTACGATTGACAAAAATGCGGCATTTGACACTGCTAAGCGCCGTAACTTTTCTATTAAAATAGCATCAGAGTCATATCTGTACGTACATATATATCTTTTCGAATATTCAAACTGGCAAAATGGTATTCGAATATTCGCTTTAACGATCGAATATCGAATATTCGGTATATTCGGGACAACCCTAGTTGTTGTATGCACGTACAGGGTCGTCTGTCGGTTCGCTCCGCTGCAAAGCACAAGCGCAACTGCATGTAATCACATGTGGCCATACTCTACACAAAGAGACAGGAAACCATACCACCATTTTCGTGCACAATACTCCAGCGATAATCGCTACAGGAAATGGCTAGTGTGAAACGTCACACATTCTAACCCCCGCGTGCAGGGTTTCGTACAACACGGTTGAAATTTTGTCCAGCTTGAAAAGGCCTCAAGATAGTTAGCTTTGCTTCAGTGAAGCAACTTCGGTGTAACTTGACAAACCACTTAGATGTAGTTACTTGCTGATACATCTTTATTGGCTTTGATTGTCCTGTCCAGTGACGTACCCAAAATTTCTCATGGGGAAGGGATGTTGGCCCACAGAATCTTTTAGGGCTGTCCCGAATATATCGAATATTCGATATCCGATTGTCCAGCGAATATTTGAATACCATTTTGTCAGTTCGAATATATTTATTCAAAAAGATATATATGCACATACAGATACGACTCTATTACGATGCTATTTTAATAGAAAAGTTACGGTGCTTAGCAGTGTCAAATGCCGCATTTTTGTCAATCTAACTTTTAGTGGACGGAGGTTTATTGTTCCCGTCCGTAAAACCCTTGATACAACAGGGGCATGCAAAAAATGCCGTTTGAATGGTCCATAATATCAATCGCCATACGTAAAACACCGGCGTGCTTTTACGTACAATTTTTTTCTTTTCGGTGTGGCATGCACTGAAAAACTTGATCATCGAATATTCGGTCAAACCCAGTTTCGAATATTCGAATACTAAATTATTCAAAAATGAACAGCCCTAGAATCTTTCTAAAAATATTCTCAAATTAATTCCGGTCTGCAAGAGGGAGGGGGGGGGGGGGGGAACGGGGACTAGTGTTCCTGATATTGGTAGCACCAAAGTTTTTGTGCCATTTCCGACTTGCGTTATGGCAGAGCTTAATATGCTGTTCCTATTACTGAAATATTTAAAAGGTTTGAATACATCAGACTTTGTTTTTAGAAAGTTGACCATAAACCATATGTAGAAGTTTTGCCTCTAAAACTGTTTTGCAAACGCACCTTTAGATACATGACAGAATACATGTAGGTCTGAATGGTTTGTTGGGCAGAAACAACAATATACTGCTCATTTTACAGAATAACTATCAGAGCCAATGACTTCTCTTATCTTATATTTGCATCATCCTGAATTGTATTAATACCAACACAACCCAGCTGAAAAAACCTCTTCATCTTCAGAATGTCTGTGCCATGTACATGAAGCAGTCCTAGTTTCTGTTTTTAACTGAGATGGACAGAGTTTTCTGTATCAATTTCGCTGTAGGATTTACCCAAAGAGAAACTGTGCAAACATGTTCAATGTAATTGTAAAGACTGTGTGTATTTCTGTATGTTGTGTATCCCACCAGCGTATACACTGCAAAGTCTGCTTCCAAAGCAGAAATCTGTACTGCTGTTTTCCTGTTTTTAGCAGAAAATCACAAAACCCATGTGGGTCATTCTATACATTTGGGGTCCAATTTTGGTGTCCCTGTTACATCTGACATTTTGCAATTTAGGACACATTCTTTAATGCCTTCTATCTCCAAGAGTGATTATATAGCAAAGTACATGACAAACAAGTAGTAAACAAATTAGTGTGAAGTCAATTTTAATGATACTGATACTTGATGGGAAATTACACAGGTCAGGTGTAACAGGGACATCCAAAAAGTCCCACTTTTGGACCCCAAATTTTGGTCATACTCTCTCTCTAAACTCAACAAACACGTTTCCTAACAATCTGTTCGGAGGGGTTGGCTTCTCTCACTTTTTTCTTCGGCATAATCTCATGAGTTTCAAAATCCCATATTTTTAGGTGATTGAGGGCGCTGTAGCATTTCAATTTTGTGGACTGTACAAACAATTATGATTAGTAAAGGTATTGCGTCGCTTTTTGGGAGTGGCACCCAGAAAAAGAGGTTCAAATTTAAGTGCTAATTTATTAGCAATTCAGTGAGACATTCCAATAAAAACTATAAAGTAACAGATGTAACAACTTTCAGATTTAGAATTGAAGCAGAAGGCTCGGACTTCTTACATTGTTAATGTATTTAGGGCAGTCTGCCAACATAGCACAAATAATAAAATGAAAGATCAAATGGAGTGCAGAGTGTAGTATTAAAGTGATTTAGTTTTTTCGTTCAAAAATACAGTTGTCTTCCGTAATTCGTTTGTAGGGAGAAATCCACCGAAATTTTAAAGGTATAATGTACAACATTTGCAAAAAAAAAACCCAAAAAACTACCGAAAGCTTGACTGTAAGTAAATAATAGTCTCAAGCATCCTGTGAAATCATGGCACCTGGTGTGCTGTCATTTTTAAGAAAAGTAGAATGTTTGTATCAATTTCCAGCGATTGTCGGCCGACAATCGTTGGAAATAGTCTAGTTCCCCGACCTGATAATTCCCTGACATCTATAAATTGCTCCGTTTTGTCTGAAGTGGAGTCGGGAAACCAGACTACAAGAACAACATTTGTTTTCTCTGTTTTCCCAGCATCTACATGTACATGTACAAATGTATGCACACAAAACTTTAAGCAGGTCACTGTTACAATGTATATGTACATGTACAGTGTTTGGTACACAATTTTAATCCCCAAATCCATTCTTTTCTGAAAATTACAGCAAAAGCAAATGTTGTATACTACCTTTAATTAGTCGGAGCACGGACATAGTGACCTTACACGAATTCACTTGTACAATTACAAGGTGTAAAGATGTAACCTTCTAATGGGAGACTTTGGGGACGCTGGTGGCAGCAGACATACCGGTCCTTTTCCATTGTTCTCACCAGTCGTGCACATGCTCAGAACTACACGCGCATGCAAAGAACTTGCAAAAAGGACCGGTATGTCTGCTGCTAAAGGCGTCTCAAAAGTCCCTCATTAATGTGATACATATGTAAAGTACTTTGGCAACTTTGAATTCACTGCTATTTGTACCCGAAAATGGTACATGTATACAACTTTACAGTGCCCCCATGACCTATTGTTATTGTTTGTAAACTCCAGTAGCCACACTATGAACATCTAACAAAAGAAAAACGTGCACTAACATAACAATGAACATCCATTGTTACTTGGTAATAATCCATTGTTACTTGGCACTAAATAATCCATTGTTACTTGTTCACAGTGGCAGTATTGGGCTCCTTGTGGCTCATGACATTACTGAAGAAGCCAGTTAAGAGAATACAAAAACCAAATCACTAGAGGGCTCCTTTCTAAGAAGCAGGTCGATGTTTCCTTTGGCTGGGAAAATCTGTCACTGGAAAGCTTTTGTTAAGTGTTGTTAATTGTATCCTTTGTGGGTTCCACCAACTGACAAAACCTCTCTGCCAGTTTGATGATTATTCAATCATCTGTGCACCTTTTTCTTTATTCTAAAGATATACGTACTGTCCATCATGTTCTTAAAGAGCAACTCCAACGATTCCCAACTTTTCTTAGGTTTTGATTTAATTGAGAAGAGCTATGTCAAATAAAACAGATACTTGTCAAGATCCCATCTTTGATGCCGGTTTTTGTGTAAAAAAATGCATATTTTGTTTGCCTTTCTTTCCGCGAGTCTGTCCTAGTTTCGTGAAAACGAGCGTGATGTCAAAGCTCATTTACATCTAATGAATATTCATTTCTGACGTATTACCGGTGAGCATGCAACAGTGCGACACGTTGTGCACATAACACACATGCGGCTTTCTCCGGTACTACGTCATATTTTTTCATTTCTCAACAGCGCCACCAGGGGCCAATTTGTGGGAATTTGTCATAAATTTGAAAGAAAATGCTAATAATTTCTCGCAAAATAACACAACATTGAGACGCAAAACAAACATGATTTTGTAATAAACAAGTAATTTATTATATATTGAACACAATAACATTTAATTCTAACACTTTTCAAAACCTTTTCAAAGTGAACAAAGAAACTGGCAGGAGCGGAATTCGAACCTGCGACCTCCGGATTACCGTACCGGCGCTCTACCAACTGAGCTATCTTGCCCTATGTTGGCGGTCTCCCAAATTGTCAGTGTTTTTGTTCGGGTGGGCGCTTTTCAAAACCGTTGGAGTTGCTCTTTAAGTATTTGTATGTTTTATTTTAATGGACAAACTACTTTTCATGTTTTCTCTTTTGGGTTTCTGCAACCCTCATGAAAAGGCCCAAGTCTTGTTTTCTTTCAGGCCTGAAACACACAAAAAGATCAGTGGGAATTGAATTATTGTCAGGCCGCAATTGTAAAGTAATTATTTGATAACTAAATGTGGTGGATTTTTTCGTTGGATATTTCAGTAAAAAATGAATGACTTGTATTTTTAAAAAAAATGGCCGTTAAAAAACATTGGGGTGGAGCATGGAAAGTATTTGTAAAGGCACAGAAGCATCAACAAATGATACGGTGCTTGGGCAGGACACTTTACTACAATTTCTTCTCTCACCCAGGAGTATAAAATGGGGACCTAGTCTCAGGATAGGCCCCTAGATGAGTACATGTCTATTACATTGATCTCAAACTAGTGTTGCATAAATGATCTCATGACCTGATGACCAGGGGTAATAATTGTGAAGCACAATGAGACATATGTAAGAATTGCTATCGATTAAAAACCCTAACCCCTTGGGTAACTTTACTAGAAAGTATCCTGAATCCGCCAAAATCCACCTATTTTGTCACGCACAAAAAGTTGGTTTTGGTGACTGCTCAATATGGAGGTATCCTGAATCCATTAAAACCCTGCAGTAACGCTAGGCTTACAATCCTCAATCCATCAAAATCCCCCAGGTCTCAATATGGAGGTATCCTGAATCCGCCGAAATCCTCCAAAACGGGGAAAGGATTTTGATGGATTTATGTACGTTAGGGTTAAGCACTAAATATGAATGTATTTGATGTGCTTGTAATTTTTGCTGGAACAAGCAGCTTGGCTAATTTTCCACTGTGTCTGGAAGCTTCCCCCTATGTATAAGCTTCCACTTATACAACTTCCCAGTCAGAATGTACTGGGAAACCTTGCATGCAAACCAGCCTGCGTTATCACCACATTTTCTCATTTTAAAAGTACAGATATAGAATTGGAAATTATTGCATATTTAATCATTTGCTAATGATTAATGAGCAAGAAAAAAGAGGAAAATTCACATGATGTAATTCCTCCCATAATGTATTGGATTGTCAAAAGGACTGCCGATTCTTAAAATATTAGAGAGCGCATCACGTTTATCCTCTACATGGACATTTTTACAGAACACGTATGACATGCCGTGTCCTTCACAGCTGGCGCCACTATCAGTTGGGAAAAAAACACAACAAATCCTTAATGAGCAAAATGGCTTTTCTGAAACATGACCAGCCAAATAATGTGCAAGCTTTGTAATGTTAAGACCGTAAAGTACAATGCCCTAGACTGACAGAGAAACTGCAGTGTAACCTGCTGGGCTTTGCATGTTTTAAAATAACTGCTTTTCAGTAATGGACTGTATTTTTGTTTCTTGTTTAAACTTTTGGATATAGCAAAATGAATTTGTCGTTCCAGCCTTTATAGATGGATAGACTGGTTTATTGAAAAAATCATCGTGGAGGCACATGCCGATTGAGATGACAATACAATGCAAAATCTGTGATAACAGAACATCAATTAATACGAAACAACAAAAGGACCCAATCCCTTATAAAATGATTATAACAAAGATCAAATAGAAAGACAAGTAACCAGGTGTGACTAAAATCTTTAAAAAGAGTACACCATCCTAATTTGTATGACAACCAACCAAAAAAGTAAATATATTATGCATTAAAAATGTAAGTCACAATTCTATTCAGAATCATATTAACATTTTAAAGCAGTGCATTCACATAATATGGACTTATAAATATTGCCTTGTAAACATTATCTATTTGAATTACACAATAACTTAATACTTGAACTCCTTAAATTACATTAAAACATTAAAATACTAAAATATAGTCGTGATATAAATAAAGGAAGGACATCCTTATTAAACAGGCGGTTATTGTTGGCAGTTTACCCCTGTTTTCACTGAGCTACCGCATTCAACTCTTTGCATCAGCCTTTTGAATTATCACAATTTTTGGAATCTAGCAGAAAGAAACTTGAGGTCAAAGGTTAAGCGGATAACAAATTTTTTCATGATGAAACCGCTTGCGTAAAGTCACACATCAAGAATGTGGTCACAGAGCCACCTGGTGGGGTACATGTACAATGTACAATGTACCTCTATGAAACGGAGGTACCGCTGATGGTACCACCCGTTTAATAAAGATGGCCTCCCTTACTTTTAACACCATACAGCAGCTTTAATTAAAGGCCCTGCATATACTAGTAGTTTACAGCATACTGATCATGCAAACTCTTCAACATGCATTACTTGTATCACATAGATAGCATGTCACGTATCAAAATCAAAATACCAGTCACATCGGACGGCCCGTTTGCTATACGTACAATGTACTTTCAATGCATAATTTGTCTTTAAATTTTTTACACTTAACGTCGGTGTCATGGGAATGCTCATACGGTTGTAATAATCAGTTGATGGTTCAGGGTGAATAAATTAATTTCTCAAAGTAACTCTAGACTTAATTGTTTCCCACTTTTGAGTACCAGCGCCGAGGGAAACTTTTAGTGACAAATACATGTATGATGGGGGCACAATTTTTGTTCCACTCAAGTACATTCTATGCGTGGAACCTTACACTTTACCTTCAGTCCCATCAACCATGTTTAAAAACTTGTTCCACCCTAAACATTCAACAACAATAATTGCCAGTATACACTGTGGGACTAATAAACATCTCTTGTTAATTTACTGCAGGTTTTAGAAATGTTTCCTTTTTTCCAGTTTTTATATCTTTTATTGTCCATAGGGCCTTTCCGTGCATGCCTTCTGTAATATTTTTATATATATATTTTTTAAATTTCTATTATTCAAATCAGTTTTATTCAACCTTGCAGGAAATGTCTGGAATGATGGTAAATTATGCAAACTAAAACATTTCTAATCTACAATTTTTTGATGTTTTCAATACACATGTACATGTACATTCATGTCTGGCTAGTAAACAACTCCTGCAAAGCCAAGTTCATGCTCAACTGCATACTAGATAATAAAACACATATTGCAGTCTGCAGTGGTACAATCACGCATGTGTGGGGGATTGGTCGTTGAATGTTGCTGGTCATGCAGTTCTGCGCTGTGGGAGACAGACAAGAGCCTTAGGTTAAAGGGGTCACGTGGTAATTGTACACGGACCGGCTGGCTGGCTGGCTCGCTCACTCGGGCTGGCGTGTCTGGCCAGCCATGGGCTGAGCTCAGCACATATTGTATACACAAAGTGTCGATAACACAATGTGACCCGTCCTCGTCGGGTCCAGGGCATGTGTGGGCAAAGGGCAAAGGGGACTCGTTCCCACGATGCCGACAGACACGGCTTCGCCATGTTGTCCGTGTGATGAACATGCCCTTGTTCAAAACACCAATCCCAGGCTCGATCTGCCCCACCAGCACATCAACCCACTTGGTGACGAGTGGAAAAGGAGGCGGTGCCCTATGACCAGCAGGCTGTTTAAAAGGGACTTCGGTCCAAACCTAAAAACTGATCACATCTACGTATTCATGCAAAATAATGTTGCCCTTTGACATCCCTCAATTAGGCTTAAGGTGTACCCCTCCAGGATCAGAAACCCTCTTGTCATGTGTTTCTTTATGACCATGTTCATACAAACCGGGTCATGGTACATGTATGTGAATTTACAGTTATCACAGGATAGGATGCCCGGCCTCCAGATTTGAAACGCTCACCATTTCGCCCTGCATTAATCTTTATTTTCTCTCTTTTGCCATTTGTCATGTGACAAATCTGTAACACAGGCGCTTCCTCATTCACAAGAACCGCGGTATGCAAATGAGTTGACATGCATTATCCCTACCCGCGCCCGGCAGCGCGGTGCGGCATGGCCGCTTTTAGGTTTGTCTGGACACAGGTTATTGCACACACAAACACATGACCACTCATGCTGCGCTGTCGTGAGTGCATGTTGCACAAGTACATGACCCTGTGTGTTGACATTGACTGTGATGTATTGAGGGTCCGGCTCAGAAAATCATGGGGTGAGGTGAATCATGACAGTGAGTCATGTTGGCCAGTGTCTGCGTTGTTGGGTCACTTTAACGTCTGCGCTGTGTGCACTTGCTTGGGTCACGGTTGTCGGACAGTTGCCCTTCAAAAAATCTTCCTGAGTGTTTCTTTTTTTTTTTCATTAGTTACACTTTTTTGTAACTTTTGTGCCTGCATTGAGTTCTAAAAGCAGGCCTGCACAGCTACAGATCTGCATTTTGGCCAATGCACTCGTGCCATTTCAAAAATTGACGGCTTTCCTGTTTGGGGTTTTGGACTTTCCCCCAAATACTCTGAAGCTCTGCCTTCCACACATTCACCGTCATTTACAAAATCTAACAGGCATTTGCTGTGTCAATAACAGGTGGGAGGGGTATCGTGATGGCTGTGTGTGCGTTTATTACCTTGGGCAAAACAAATCATTGTTTGCCAGTTATGTTGCTTCCTAACGTTTTGACGAGAAACAATATAAGATGTACATGTATGTGAGCAGTCATACATGTATGCTTCGAAAATTGTACGTGCATTTGCAAATGCCAGCCTGACTGTGTGGAATATGAAAGTTTTGTTATACAAAACAAGTACAATGATGTAGACCAACAATGTATCCATTTTTGCAAAAATGTGCCGCCTATCGGACGAACACCATTTTCTAAAGGTCTTTCAAGGTGGTGCATATACCCACGTACCCCTGGTAGGTTTTCCACGTATTTGGGACATGGGCATGTTTTGCCAAGTTGCGACCACATCATTGGCCAAAGGGGTGTAAAGTGGGGGGAAAGCATTAACGCTTGATGCTGGAAGCGTCAACTTGAAGACACCACCACACTACTGCTGCTTGTTTTATTTATAGGGGATTGCGTACAATATACCGACAGATTTATAATGAGGGCACATTTCAGGAAATCCGCTAGATGGTTAAGCAGTTAGCAACATGTGGCCCTCTGGAGCGTAATAAGGAATGTTCCCTAAGACCAGTTTTTGGAGTAATCATCGCTTGACATCTTGTATGCTAAAAAATAATGGCGGAATCAATTATGAGATTTTTGTATTTTGGTAAAGCTTTGGTATCAATAAAGGCAGTATACAACATTTGCATTTGTTGTAATTTTATTGAAATAAATGGATTTGGGGGTTAGTATTTTATAGCATGCTAGCAACTGACCTGTTTAAAGTTTTGTGTGCATGTAGATGCTGGGAAGACAGAGAGAAAACAAATCTGTTCTAGTAGTCTGGTTTCCTACTTTAGACTTGTAAAATGGAGCAATTTATAGACTCAAGGAATTAGCAGGTTGGGGACTTCCAATGATTGTCTGCTGACAATCGTTGGAAAGTAGTGTTCAGCCGATGTTGGTTTTGCCTGCTGATCCGATGTTTTTTTATTTGGAACATCAGCCAATGTCCAATCTGATCCAATGTTTTTAATTGACATAAACAATGCTCTCAAGTGTTGACATACCAAAGACAAAACTCGAATCCCTTAACACAGTAATAAATTACAGAATGTTGCTTACATCTTATTTTTTGAAATAATGGACATTCGTTTTGTAGATTGAATTAGGACAATGGGCAAAACTAATTGTAGAAAAATCTGCGGGCGTAAAAATATGAGGCCAAACGCACAGCAATTTCAGTTCAACCTTCCAGCAAACTTGGCGCACACGTGCAGGGAATTCCCCATTAAGGCATCTGTGATGGTTTTTTTCCAGTGTATTTTTGTACACATATCGCCCATGCTGTGCATGCAACTTGCAAGAGACACGTGATCAGCTGAACTAAAGTCCACAACGCGCGGTGGCTTCACACAGTGTAATAGTTCCCCGGCTTTATTCATGACGTTCAGTAGGTACATGTACATTACACATACGTACATGTACACTGACTACTCATTGTCTTTGGGGCACTGATTTGTTGTGGTACGGATCTCATGCAGATGCGGAGCTCGGAGATATTTACACCACAGTATGATAAGACATCACTGCATAAAACTGTTCATTTTTCACACAAGTTTGTTTGGTTTGAAGAAAAGTAGCAAACTCTGCGCTCAATTTTATTGGATCGGCGAAATTTGACAAATGTTTTCCCATCCGTTGTTTTGCCGTTATTGCCGAACATCGGTCTGATCTGATGAGACCTGATCCGATCATCGGTTGAACTTTAGATGGAAAACGATATATATTTCCACTTTTCTTGAAAACGACAGCACACCAGGTGCCTATTGATTGCACAGGACAGTGTTGTAGTACTCGTACTCAGTACTCGTACTTAGTACTCGTACTCGAGCACTACTCGAGTACCGTTTTTAGAGTACTCGTACTCGTACTCGTACTCGTACTCGTACTTGTACTTGTACTCGAATGTTAAAGTTCTCATACTCGAACTGACGGTACTCGTACTCGGGCAGCAAAGTACTTGAACTCGACATGTCGAAATTGTACTCGTAAAAAGGTACTCGTAATCGAATAGCAATACTCGATAACAAAAAGTATGGCTTGACTTACATGGCCTCACTGCTTAATTTATCAACACTTTCAAATGGTTGATTGCTGAGAAATCAACTTCCTCTGCGTACCGTCCGGACAAATTCGCTCGTACCCACCGCCCTGCATTACATGGTGCTAGCTGCCGGGGAAGGGCTGATGTCGCTTCACAGAATCTTGTGAAGGAAGTACGGATGGCATTATGGGTAAATTAACATGACCTTCGCATGCAGCTAAAGCGCACGCTACGTATCATAAACACCTGTAGCTTGTGTGCTGCATGCTACATGTGTATGTCACAGGTCAAAATCTCAAAATCTGCCCAATGAGAGCTCAAAGAGATCAGCCCTTCCCAGCGTCCTCAGTTTGCAAGGCGGGGGTACGAGCGAACCGGACAAACAGCTCGCCGTGAGTGGGCCAATTACGCACAATGCCGTATGTGCGCACACTGGCCAATCATGTACGTACACTAGCCAATCATGTACGTACACTGGCCAATCATGTACGTGAAATGCCGAGGTGTTCTCAAAATGGTCGTTCGATTAACTTAGTTGAATGGAGCAAGGATATAGTCTGGTTCCCTGACCAAAAGATTCCGACCATTGGAGAAAATATAGACGACGCATCAAGCCCACAGACATACATGTATGCGAACACAATGTGCTCGGACTGGTACTCGTACTCGTACTCTTACTCATACTCGGAAGTACAAGTACTCGGACTCGTACTCAAAAGTACAAGTACTTGTACTCATCAGAGACCTGTACTTGTACTCCGTTGGCAAAGTACTTGGACTTGAATGGTACTCGGCAATCTATATGTATATATCTATAAGTACTCGGCAGTACTTGGTACTCGGAAAAAAGTACTCGACTACAACACTGGCACAGGATGCTTCAGACTGCTATTTCCATTACAGTCTAGTTTTGTTTTTTGATGTTTGTTGATACTACTTTAATTCTTGAGGTGTAATTTTTTTGTTTAATTAAATGACTTTTTTCATGGTGATGTTGATCATTTTAGTACATGTAGGGTGTGCATTTATGGGTAGTACAGGAATCGGGTACCCGATTGAAAAAAGGCACGGGTACCTACCTGTTAAAGAAAGCCAATTGATCCCAGAAATTAAGTCTTGGAAATTGCTGTTCACATTGTTCGTATAGAGGTCCGCATGTTAGTACCACCACATCGGTGCATCAATGCATCCATAGCTTTATGGTGCAAACTGCATTTTCGCAACCATGCATGTACCCTGGTTTTCATTTTCGAAATTCCCCACAAATGACTTTTTTTTTCATTGTCTGAGTAATATGTTAAATCGGTTACGGGTACTCAATTCCATAAACATTAGCAGTCGGATACTCTCCACGAAACAGTACTCTGCTGTACCCATTCATCTCATCCTGCTTTCACCTAATGTCAACTATACCCTTCCTCCAACAGACCAACTTGTTACCCGGCCCATCCATCAGACTCGGTATGCCCATCTCAACTTCCTGTCCATCAGTACATTCATGTCAACCTGCACCCAATAAGCCTTTTGCGAGTGACCCGTACTTTGACCCCGTTGCGTAGTGATTGTTGCCACGACACGTGATTCGGGGCAAGCTTTCTCGCATACGCGCGTGCAGACACAATGTCAATGCATATCGCATACGTGTCCACTTGCCGTGATCGAAGTACATGTACGCGATTCATACGTTTCTTGTCACTTTAAAACGATAAATTTCCACGCAGATTTTGTCAGACTCTAGTACTGGTTATTGTTAGAATCTAGACATTAACATAAAATACGAAGTTTGTGGGATTTAGTGCTTGAGAATGCCTGCGAAGAAGCACTGTTCTTACGGAACATGCAGCAGCGACTCGCACTTTTCGGACCGTCTCCACATGAATGGCGTTTGTGGCTACCCTTTCCGAAGCCGAAGTCAAACCGTGAGAAGTGTCTCCGTTGGATAAAAAACTGCTCCAGAAAAGACTTTTCGGCGGAGAATGTAACTTACAATACTTACATTTGCTCCAAACATTTCGTCGGTGGCAATGGGCCAACAGATGACTACACCGACCCAATACCAGCTTTGACATCTAGCGCGGTGGAGATGAACAATTTTGTTTTTGTTTTTATTGGGAGGGGGGCGTAATCATACATGCAGACTATGTGTTACGATGTTGAGTCAATGTGATGGAACTTTTTGTTTCAGAGCCTTGGTTAAGCCTTTGTTCAAGTGTTTTTTATGTTGTAATAACCACATCATTTTATCCCCTCTACAGACATGAGCAGCACCATCTGTATTGTGTACTAACCACATTATTTTCTCCTTTTCCACAGGTATGGACAACTCGGTTTGTACTTTCCAGCAACTCAGAAAGGCTAGGGAGAAGGCCTTACGCTATTCTTACCATCAAGATAACTACAATTTTTTCTCCCTCTCTCGATTTATCCCTACAGGTTTGCAATTATCTACCTCTCCCTGCTTGGGTACCCTCTCACCGCCTCTTCAAAGGAGATGGAACCAAATTCTACATGGTACCTCCATTAAACTCATCAATGTCCTCTCTCAACAGTGTCAAACTACACTTCAGAACCTCCATCAGAATATTGCCCACCTCGACTCGGAACTTAGATCCAGTTGTTCTGACACCAGATACAGTAAATTCCATGATGAGATTGATAAGAGCGTATCTAACCTTGACTCTGTTCTGCTTAACAGGAGAAACAAGAAGATTGGTGGCTTGCTTACCAAGCAACATCAACGCAGACAGAGACGCTTTAGACGCCCCAGGCCCCAGTCTACACCACCACCCCCTTCCAATACTGTAGTTAACCTTTCTTCATCATCCATATCTGACGCTGAACATAAACTTCTCTCAAAGGGTCTTAATTTTTGTCCTACTCCCCACACTGTGAACCAGGTAGAGCTCAGCCAAGATCTCACGGAATACTACCGTAGGATCCGTCTCCGAGAGTTTTTCCTTGATTCTGACCGATGTGACCCAGAACCGTTCCGTGTCAAAAGTACCTGGGTACCCCCCAAGAATCGTGTACCAGCCCTCGAGACTTATGTTCAAGTTGTCAGTTCTCAAGTCACTAACCCTGATAACTTTGTCCACAGAACTCATGACAATCTCCGCAGAGAGGAGCGCTTGGCGTTGAATGCCTTGCGCTCCCGTACTGATATCATCATCAAGCCGGCCGACAAAGGTTCAGCTGTGGTCATCATGGATCGTCATCAGTACATTGACGAGGCCCACCGCCAGTTGAACAATCATACTAACTACATCTGCCTTGACTCTGACCCCACAGGTACATTCTCTCAAGAGATACAACAGGTGCTGGACGATATGCGATCACGTGACCAGCTGTCTAAGAAAGCTCATAAATTTCTCTCTCCCTCTGACTGTAGGACTGCCAGATTTTATCTCCTTCCAAAGATTCACAAGGCTGGCAACCCCGGTAGGCCCATTGTCTCTGGTAATGGTTCACCTACGGAACGTATCTCCCTGTTTATTGACAGTTTTCTCAAACCCCTCGTTCCACAGATGCCATCATACATCCATGACACCCCAGACTTTCTGCGCAAGCTGGATGGAATCAAGAACAAGATTCCCAGCATAGCCATCATTGGGACTTTTGACGTTTCATCCCTGTACACCAACATCCCCCACGAGGAGGGTATTCGTGCTTGTTCCTCGGCCCTGGCCAAGGCAGGACACACAACCCCACCCATCAGTGATATTGGCACCCTCATGAGACTTGTACTAACCAAGAACAATTTTTCCTTCCTAGGCAAACACTATCTACAGGTACACGGTACAGCCATGGGCACTCGCATGGCCCCCTCCTTTGCATGCCTCTTCATGGGCGACCTCGAAGAGCGCATGCTTGCCTCAGCACCATGTCGCCCCTGGGTATGGTGGAGATATATTGACGATGTATTTTTCATCTGGACCAGTGATCAGGACAGTCTGGAGACTTTCATTAATCACATTAATTCCTTCCACAGGACCATCAAGTTTACATCAGAGTATTCAGTGCATCAGACCAACTTCCTGGATGTCACCATCCGCAAGGAAGACAACTCGGTAACCACTGATCTGTATTCTAAACCCACAGACACCCACCAGTACCTCCACTCCTCCAGCTGTCACCCCAGGCATTGCAAGACAGGCATAGCATTCAGCCAGGCACTTAGACTCAGAAGGATTTGTTCTAATAATTCTGACTTTTCCCATCATGTACAGGTACTGAAGAATAACTTGGTTGCCAGGGGCCACAGCTCCCGCCAAGTTCAACGTGCTATCGCCAGAGCCAAATCTATCACCAGAGATTTTGCGCTCAAGAAAAAGACACCTAGCACTAATGCCGACCCCAAGATTCCCTTGGTCACCACCTTTCATCCTAGTCTCCCTCCCCTTCGTAAAATAACTAATGACAACCATCATATCCTTCATACTTCAGATCGCCTTGCCCGTGCCGCCCCTGACAACCCAATATTGGCTTATAGGCGCCCCCGCAATCTACGAGACCTGATTGTTCGAGCCGAGGTCCCCACCTTGGCTGCATCCCCTCCCATACAGCATGGTACTTTTAAGTGCGATTCCAGGTGTGTTGTTTGCCAGACTCACATGCAGGAGTCTGACTCCTTTTCTGGCCATTCATCTGGAACTACTCACAGAACCAATGGCAACATTACTTGCAACACCTCTAATGTCATATATCTCATTTCTTGCAGGGTTTGTGGTATCCAGTATGTCGGGGAGACCAAGAACACGCTCAAGAAGCGTTTCTATGGCCATCGATCGACTGTAAACACCAAGAAAATTGACACCCCTGTTGGTCATCACTTCAACTTGCCTAACCATTCCATTTCTGATATGATTCTACAGGGCATAGAATCACTTTTCCACCGCAAGGACTCAGTTCGCCTCAGCCGAGAGAAAGTTTGGATGAAACGTCTTCGGACTATTCAACCACATGGTCTAAACATCCAGGAAGGGAATGATTAACTTTTAATTTTTCCCCCATTGTCATTTGTTTACAGATTATCCTCCTGGCAAACCCTCTTGGGGTCTCTTGGCCAATTGGGGTTGTCTTACCATTTCCTGTTTATCTTTGCCACTAACCACATTCCTTTGTCCAATTCCCCAGCTTCAACCTTCATCCTTATCCCTCCCCGCATTCATCCTTACCCAAACCTCTCTCTTTGATGTTTACCCACTGCCAGGCTCCCTTGCATCCCTCTTTTGTGTTTCTCCACCCACCCCCTCATGCATGTGTGTTCCCTACATGTTTGTTTCTTGTACTCTGTCATTTGCCTTTGAGAAAGAACTTGCTTAAGTTCGAAACGTCAGGCCAGCTAATTTTTTGCTTTGTTAATTTTGGTTGAACTTCTTGTTCTTTACAAGATGAAGTGCTTTATAAATTTTGAAAATAGCAAGAAAGAACCGGTGTGTGCAGGCAAAATTCAAGGAATGATCAGATTATCTTATTTTGTTGATCATCTCAGGAAATAGCCGCAGTGAGTCAAAGTTCGTTTAGGGGGTAGGGAGGGTGGGGGTTGTTAAAGACATCAACAAAATCTCTCTTTCCATTCTTTTTTTATTTGTGGGAAAGGTTGGAGGAAGAAAGATTCTGTTGAGCAAGGTCTCATTATCAGTTTTTACGTAAGTGACTGGTCTTGCAGAAATTGTTTTTGTATATATTTACGAATAGGTTGGTGGGTATGCCAGCCGTGTGGGTGTGTGACTGACCCACCCAAAGCGTAATTTCTTTCTTTTTTAAAAAGTGGAATACGCTTCGAGGGAGTCAGTTTTAGCCACCATTTCTGCAAGATGACAGTCCTGGTATGTGCTGGCTACGTTAGAAGAATAATCAGTGGATTCTTTGATGGATCATTCCAACAAGTAGCCGCAGCGAGTCCGAACTTATCTGGGGGAGGGGGGGGGGGAGGATTTGTAAAGGCATCAACAAAATCTCTCTTTCCATTCCTTTTGTATTTGTGGGAAAGGTTGGATGAAGAAAGATTCTGTTGAGCAAGGTCTCATTATCGGTTTTTACGTAAGTGACTGGTCTTGCAGAAATTGTTTTTGTATATTTACGAATAAGTTTTCGCCGGTCGTAATCCGCTCGAAAACAAATCAAATAATTGAAGACATCGTATAGTCCGAAATCTGGTATATTCGAGAAATCCTTCGTGAATCCAGGAAGATTAAATGGGTCGGAAAATGTGCAGCCAGCGTCTTTCAATCTTTTGTCAAGTTGGGGCTTGAACGATTCGGGTCGGTTGTCAATTTCAGATTGGCCACGCACTTGCACAGTTCAACCAGTTCTTTCTTCAGGTAACCCGTTATTGAAACCCCTCTCTCTTGAAGAAATGTCTGCATCAGTTTCTTCACGTTCCAACCTTCGAAGTTGTTATCCATTAAAGAAACTATAATTGCTAAAAATAGGCCGCGTTTCGAGAAGAACATACAACATGTACTGTAACAATCTGAGCAGTTGTTGTGTTTTAGAGTGGTGACAATCTCTATCGTGCGCTGTTTCACCCAGCGGTAGTTCCAGATACCAGACAGGGAAACCACCACTGGCCGTGCGTCGCCACGTTGCGGCTTGCCCCGAATCACGTGGTCTAGCAACAACGGTACTGACGTGCATAATAATGATCAGTCTGGCAACGACCGGCGCACGCTGTGCATCTTAGATTGAGCGAAGACGGGGTACAAGGATCTATGCAAATCAACGCGCAAAAGGCTTATTAGCACCCTCCCCCAAAACAAATCAGCTACTTGATCCTGTCCTACTACCTGTACCCGCCCATCAGAATACCCATTTCAACCCACACACACCCAATCCCACCTATCCCTTTCCTTAAGTTAAAAAGGACCTATCTGTACCAGCCCATCAGTATACTCCACGCCAACCTGGGGTCGCCAATTCCCAACTACCCCTTCTCCTAAACAGGCTAGTCTGTTACCTGTGCCATCCATCATCAGTGCGCCCATCCAAGCCTGCTGTACTCACCCAGTCCCAACTACCCCCTATACCCCAACAAGAACAACCAATTACCTGTATCCATTCTTCAGTGCACCCATCTCAACCTGCGATCACCCCCTCCTACATGTAGCACACACAACAAAATTACCTGTAGTTAGCCATGTATAGTACACGTACCCCTCTTAAAGGCAGTGTACATGATTGGTCATTGTTGCAATTTTCAGGAATGGGCGGATTTGGGGGTTAGTATATTTTATAGGAAATATCGTTCCACTGACCTGTTCAAAGTTTTGCGTTGTTGGATGGCGGAAAAAAACGAGAGAAAAACGGCACTCGTTTTCAATCGTCGGGCGGATGATAGCCTTTAGTCAAGGCGCGCATGGCTATCTGGGCTCGTGATGCGCCCCGAATGCCAACATGTCCGGGGCGCACCACTTGTCCGGGTAGCCACGCGCGCCTTGACTAAAGGCTACAGGGCAGATTTCCAACGATTTCCAGCCGGAAATCGTTGAAAAATGATATATATTTCCACTTTTCTTGACAACGACAGCACACCTGGTGCCATAATTTCACAGGATGATTGAGACTACTCTTAACTTTCAGTCTAGTAAGGTATTTCGTAATAATTCAGTAAAAAAAAAAAAATGGAGGATTACCAATCGTGTACACTACATTTAACCTGCTGTCACATAATCCCAGCCCCCATTCCTCCAAACAGACCAACCTGTTGCCTGTACACATCCATCAGTATACATCTGTCATCAGTATACATCTGTCATCAGAACCTGCCTCCTCAGAACAGACAACATTGATACTCATCTATTTAATCTAGGGATTTTTAATGGCTTGATATGTTAAGGGGTAAGGGGAAACAAGAACAACAGCGCGATATTATGTGAGCAGGTTAAGCTATACGATAGAGGACTTGGGACAATGGGGGATTAGGGATAACAATGATCCCTGAGGACCTGGGCCGAGTCCTTGCGAGATTTTCTTGTACAAACCTTATGGGACATGTTCGGAAAAAGTACAAACAAAGGGAACAAAAGAAGGGTTCCATTCATGGTTCTCATGAGATAGCAAAACATGACTATGTCTGTGTGTGTTTAATTAATTAACTAAGTATTTGTTCAGGTAGTTTATGCCCTCTCCAAGCTCCTCTTGATAGTGTATACATGGAATACTACAAATGTATGTACGTTTTTGAACATTTAAATGCTGTGATCATTTCAACTTCAAGTGAGTTTAATAACAGTCAGAATGATTTTGTGCGATTTTGTCACATGTTGAGCCTGTGTTCTTTTAGATACTTTCTTTTGTTTACTTGGTGAACTTTGTTGGTTTGTTTGTTGGTTGTTTAGCTGGTTGGAAGTGGATTTGCTTCTCTACTGATAAGCTTGCTGGCTTGTCAGTTTGAAGAGCATTTGACCATGAACCTGCGTATGTTTGTCATACTGTTTCATCAAGGTCAAACTGGTGATACATGTTTAACATACTGAGCTCCTCAGCATTACAGAATATGTCATACTTTCTCTTATCATCAGCAACTGACCTATTTTTGACTATGTGATGTTCTGGATTTTGATGGATAATGAAATCATGTCGGGTCATCCCTCCAAGACAGTGATTGCCAGCTATTCATCCATGAATAACTGACTGCACATCCCTGGACAAATTATGGATGAATCACGCTTTGCCTTGTATCTGCTTGATGAAGAACAAGCAGAGATTCTTTCCGTTTTGCCAGCGATAATATCTCAGTCCTTTGAGCAGGGAGGATATTTTGGTGGTGTTACCTCAGTTTATGGATCAGTTAAAGCTGTGTTCCCATTGGACTTCTTTTTGTGTCAATCTACTGCTACTTAATTCCCTTTAGAGTATCAAAATTAAGTCCAGTAGGAATGGGCAGAGAACTAACATCCCTGTTATAAATTAAGTTACTGCGGCCGTGATGTAAAACTAACAGGCTGACAGGGGGCACGGTAGACTTCCGCCCATCCCTTTTACAGGGACACCGAATACACCAGTCGCAAACAGCAGACTGATATAATAGTGCCTCTCCTGGGGATACAAAAGTCCAAATGGTACAGCTGTAAGACTACGCAAACAAATGTTGACAGTGAGTCACGGTAACGTATGTACAATGAGGAAAAGTCCAATGGGAACATGGCTTTTAGACATCCCCTGTTTCTAATTAGAGTTGTTGATTATGACACGAGTGTACATTTGATCAGTTATTGCCAAACTCACAGCCATGATAGGGTCCGACAAAAGTCTGACCTATGTGTGCGTACACAGGCGCAGATCCGGGAAGGGGGGGGGGGGGGCGCGGGGGAACGTTCCCCCCGGTAAATTGATTTTTTTTTAAGAAAAAAAAGATGGGAAGTGAGAGAAAAGGAGGGGAGGAGGAGAGCAACCTCCTTAAAAAAAATACCGGCGCCAATATTAAACATCTGCTGTGTCTACTTTTTTGCATAAAACTACTGAAAAATGCAATAAGAAAAAAAAAAGTTATCAATCATGCCATGGAACTGAAACCCTCTTTTAAGAGAAAACCGGAGTATTTCCCGTAGCCCGTGGATTTCAACTCTCTCCATCGATCCCCCTTCGATCCTCCTTGCCGGGTTCGATCCCCCTATTAATCCCTTTGCCGGATCTAGTGTAAACGCGGTGCATCTCAACATCTAATCCCTTTGGGGGAGTAGACACAACCAGCAGGAAACAATTGATCACTTGACTGAATGACATACTAAATGTGCCCAAATCCTCTATTATGTTTTGCAGCCGATCTGCCGATGGTTTTAACACAGGGCAAGGAACAGTCTGAAATATAGCCCTTTTCTTGAAAATTTCAACTGGACTAAAATAAAACTAAGAAAAATTCCGGATAAATTAAAAATGAAGGGCCAAAACTTCAAATTTAACGCCAAAAATAGGGAGGGAGAAACTTAGATTTTTGTAGTCATGACATGGCTAAAATAATAGCTAATGGCTAAAATAGTGATATTCTCCATATAATCGTAACAACTTTTGTTTAAAAAAAAGTCAGGTGAAAGTGGCCAGGAATCGCCTCAAATTGCACCACGGAGCATCCAGAATCCAATATTTTCCGGGGCCCTTAAAGCGGGCCCCGGACCCCACGCCGTAAGGGCTTTGTGCTTCCATTTGTCTGTTTTGGGTGTGCCACCTGTCTACAACATTCCTGGATCTGCGCCTAGTACATGTACATGTGTCATGCTCGGCTGTGATTGGTCAGTATGTCAGGGGTGTGGTTTAATGGATGGAAACAAAGGATCATGGGATAAGAAAGAATGCATCATTGATTAGCTTGTGTGCACTGAATCACTTTCTGTGTTGTTCCTGTATCCCTCATCACTGTTGATTTCAGTTGCTGGTGGTTGGTGTTACAATGTACATGTATGTAGAAAAGTCACAATGTCGGGTCTAAAGCTGAAATTAATCATTACAAGCATGTGGTCAAATGAAGGACAATTTTTCTTAAGATAAGAAACCTTTCCTAAACTGTGTACCATCTGCACAAAAAAATTGTGCAAATGTATAATGCTGAACTGGTGTTGGGGAAAAAAAAAAAAAAGTACACTGAGCTTGAATGTTGCCTGAATGAGGTACCAAGTTTACAAAACCGTGTGATGTAGCCTACTACGTGTGTGGGTGGCAATTTGTGAAAAATTGTTCGAAAGCACTTTCGAGTTAATTTACAAAAAGATACACAGAATGCATGTGGGTCATTCTATAAATTCTATTTTTGGTGTCCCTGTTAGTGTTACATAGTGACATGAATAAGATTTTGCAATTCCGGACACATTCTTTAATACCTTCTATCTCCAAGAGTGATTGTGTAAAGCAAAGTACCCGGCCTGCCAAACAAGTAAAAAATAGTGTGAAGTCAATTTTAATGATACTTGATGGGAAATTACACACCAAAAAAAAGTCACACTTTTAGACCCTAAATTTACAGAATGACCCATACTGTAACAGTATCAGAAAACAAGACCCTAATAGTCAAAAAGCAAAACACAGCTTGATTGCTTGGTAAACCCCAAAACTGCTGTACCGCAAAACTGTTGTTTGAGAAACTGGATTTGATCACTTTGCCAATAATTATGTAGTGATAAGCAGTCTGGGTATGGATTTCATGTAGATTGTCACCATCTCGTGGGGATCATGCGAAAATTAAAGTATGGTTTGGGAATTCAGTGCAATTTCCCGTTGTGAGCCCGCAATGGTATGGCTGTTCATTTTCGAATAATTTAGTATTCAACTATTCCAAACTGGGTTTGATCGAATATTTGATACTCCCGGATCAGCTGCAACTGTGTACTGCATCAGTAAAGAGTTGCGTGCGCAAAGAACGCCAGTGTTTTATGTGCTGCGATCAAAATTATGGACTGTTCGATCAGTGCCGTAACCAGGACTGGGTGAAATTTCTGGGGGAACCTGATGGGGCAACCTGATGGGGCACACATTTTTGCAATTGGGCATTGACAGTATATGAACTGCGGCTGGTGTAATTTTTTGTACATTTCAAGATTTCAAATGGGGGGTCACCCGGGGGGCATCTTGTCAAGGACTGAATTTATTCCAGAGTGCAGTGAAATTATTTTCCGTTTCAAAAAATACTTTACTTTGATAATTCATTTAGCAGGAAAAACAAATTTTTGTAGTGAGCAATGGCATAGCAACTTTAAAAGCACTTAAAAGTGATATTTTTTTTTTCATCAAAATTCAATAGGTGTGCAATATTAATTTCCAATGGCTTGTAATTTGACACCTGATTACGTCATGATGTCATTCTTCGGTATGCAACTTCGCTATCTATACCAAGTGTGATTACGATGTGAGGTTGTTTGATGACATATGTGCAACTTACAAAAACCACACACAAAGTTTATGGGATTTGGGATAAAACTAAAATAAGAAAAAAATAGAGATGTGTCTGTCACAAGACAGAACACATGGCTTTCCCGGGGGTTTCCAATTCTCACAAAAATCTACCTTGTAAAGTTAAAATAAAATTTAATTCATCATGTTGTTTATTAAACGAAATTTTGCAATTATAACAAAATATAATTGTTAAAAATAATTTAAAAAGTAGAGATGACGTCATGATAATGTTAACTCGGATTGTGCATGCTTGTGGCACTTTCTACCTATCCACCAATGTTTATGATGGTCGGACTAACACATGTTTCAAAATAGCACTTTTTGATGACGTCATCATGACGTCACACATTTTTCACATTAATATGAAAGAATGTATGAGCTAACAAACCAAACCAAAATAATTTTTAGCATGTTCTGTTAATGAGATATGGCTTCAAGAAACTTTGAGGTTCAAAAACTTTAAAATTACTATAAAATCACATGATGACGTCATCATGACGTTACCTCTGTTTTTATCTGTGACACGTGCTGGTCTACCAACATACCTGGTTTTAACGCAATCGGACCTATGGTTCTCCGCTGAGAGTCCGCTGATGATAGTGGAGCAGACTGACCGAAACATTGAGTCAATACCTTTGGTGTCTATAATGATCACATTAAATAGTACATCAACAAACTTCTCTCAATTTGTACTCTTCGCTATGCAAAACCTCAAATCATATTGATTAAAATATACTCTTTGCTGTATCCTCCCTCAGGAAAAAATAAATCTGGATATCCATCGAGATATGTCAACAACATGAAACAAAAGTGTGGACTTAAATGTAGTGTACAGGATTGGTACATGTAATTCTCCAATTTTGTTTTTACTGAATTATTACGAAATACATGTACCTCACTAGACTGTAAGTTAATAGTAGTCTCAATCATCCTGTGAAATTATGGCACCAGGTGTGCTGTCGTCAAGAAAAGTGGAAATTTATATCGTTTTCCAATGATTTCCAGCTGGAAATCGTTGAAAAACTGCCCTGTAGCCGTTAGTCAAGGTGCGTGTGGCTACCCGGACAAGTGGCGCGCCCCGGACATGATGGTGCTATGGCAGTATCCGGGGCGCATCACGCGCCCAGATAGCCACGCGCGCCTTGACTAAAGGCTATCATCCGCCCGACTGTTAAAAACGAGCGCCGTTTTTCTCTCGGATTTTTCGCCATCCCAAAATGCAAAACTTTGAACAGATCAGTGGAACGATATTTCCAATAACATGCTAACCCCCAAATCCGCCCATTTTTGAAAATTGCAACAATGACCAATCATGTACACTGCCTTTAAACATAGAATTTAATCCATCTTTGCATTTCTTGTTTGAGGCAACTAGGGGAACCAATATACCTGAGTCAGATGTCCGGCATTCTTGGAAAGAAAAAATCCTGTCAGACAGGAAAAGGACCCATGGTATTACCCAAGCCTCTATACGTACCCCGTGTGCATCATCTTCACTTTAAGGGTTCTTGGCACCCACAATGTAGAAAGTGGTTTACAATTATCAGCTTCCGTAAACTGTGCGAGTCTCAGTTTTTGAGAATACAGTTGACAAACATCCCAACATTTGTGGAAGAAATTTACCATCAGCTGTTTGCTGCATTGTTCCGTTTCTAAAAGCTGTCATGCACAAGTTTGCACAGTGGATTTTTTCTTTATTTTTAATTTTTTTGGAGTGGGCTACATGTATACATGGTAAGCGAGTGGAGATGGCGACACAATGAAGCAGGGATGTAGTCTAGTCCATCGCAAGTCCCTGCAAGTCCCTGCAAGTCCCTGCAAGTCCCTGCAAGTCCATCACAAACCCTCCAGTCCTAATTTTAATCGCAAGCTATTCAAATGAGCTTTGACAAAGGCTTGTCATTGTTCATCCAGTTACTTGTATGACCAGCTTTATGAAAGGACTTCTGACTGGACTTGCGAAAGGACTTGTGAAAGGACTTGTGAAAGGACTTGCAGGGACTCGACTACAACTCTGCAATGAAGTCAATCTGCTAAAGGCGCTAAGTAGTCAGCCATGCCGTCACGTTATGTGAACTCTCCAATCCCTTGATGCAGCCGGAACAGCCATGGCACTCATGTCACAGCTGTTTCATAACTGCTGCGATATTTTAATCTGTGTTTGCCGGGGGTATTTGGGCAGTCCCTGCTCCTGACGCAGCTCTGCTAATTTCCTGTTGTATGTATAGCTCGGTTTTTCCCAAACTGTACACTGATGGGTCATCACTTCCCAACAGGACTTGGTGGATGTCTTGTCAATGTTCCATAGGGGTCAAGGACTGGCCTGAGCACTGTAACAGTTAATCCTTTGCGGAAGGAGGCGTAAACTGCAGCGAATTGAGCGGAACATTAGTAACATTGTGGAAACAACTTCTAATTCTGTCTTACCGTTTAGACAGATGATTATGACACATTTGCAAAGTGGATTTTGTTTTTCCGGCAGAAGCAAATTTGGCAAAACTTTTGAAAAGTTTTCTGAGTCGTGACTGTATGCAAGTACATTTGAAATGTAATTTCAGTCTCATTTTAATAGGCAGCAAGAGTCATTTGCCAATATTTTACTTTGACCTTTGCAATTTTTGACCAAACATGCAAGCAGAAGCAAACTTTCTTGCCTTTAAACTTTCAGAAACAGATTGCAGAATTACGTTGAATAGTGAATGTGCCATTCTTACAAGGGACCAGTCGGAAGTCGCATTCCTCCGTTTAGAGCTACAGGAGGAAGCGACCCTCAATCCATTGAGGGTCGATTTTCGTTTTATTGCATAAAATGCTAGTTTATAAATGTAAAATATAACCATACTGTGTTTTCGGTTGTTGTTTTTTTAGTACAATAAAATGTTGCAAAAAGTGTTTAGTTTTCTTCATAAGATTCGTTATTTTTCGATTTGCATACATCTCCATTTTAAATGCAATCATTTTGAATGTAATCTAAACTCTGGCTGATCTGACCGATATTTCCACAAATAACCAATGAGAGACACTTTTATGAGATACCAAGGCTAACCCTAATCGTTAGCTGTTCAGCGGTGCAGAAATGAAGGACAAACTTTATCGCTTTAGTGCTGGATCATCTAATAAAACTAAAATTATTATACATTTTTTAATACCGCTCTGGTTTTAATAATTCTTTTATAATTTTAAAGCTGATGATGTGTTCTTTCCAATGGTATACGAGGTGCGATCAAAAAGTTCTGAGACTGCGCCTCTAACAAGCAAAAACCATATGTGGTTTAAATCTGGCCGCCATCCCCTTCAAAGTAGTCCCCTTGTGCAGCGATACACCGCTCCCAGCGCTCCTGCCACAGTTGGAACGCTCCCTGGAAATTCCGTTCCGTAAGCGCGTCAAGCACCATCTGCAATTCTCACTGGATCTCCTCCACAGTGTCAAAATGGCGACTCTTGAACCTCATTTTGGGGAACAGAAAGAAGTCGCAGGGAGCCAAATCTGCGGCGAGTAGGGGGGTGGGGAGCAACGATTGTGTTGTTGCGGGCGAGAAACTTGCGCATTTTCAACGTGCTGTGAGCGGGCGCATTGTCATGTTGGAGTACCCAATTGCCAGCGCGCCACAGTTCAGGCCGAATGTTCTCCCTCAGACGCCTCAGAACGGTGCAGTAGATTACGGTGCAGTCGAACTCAGCGTTGACAGTCTGACCCTGAGGGAGGAATTCACGGTGCACAACCCTGCGAATGTCAAAGAAAACGATGAGCATGCTCTTGGTTGCGCTCCTGACCTGACGCGCCTTCTTCGGTCTTGATAATGCACAAGCAGTGAACAAATTTATTAAGCAACCCCCTTGACTTATTGACCAATCACATTGTGATTATAGTCAAGAAATTCAACAAAAGTGACAGACGTGTGAGGCACGCGGCCTGTGATTGGTCAACACATCAATGGGCGGTGCTTGATGGCTCAGTCTATTGGAGATACCTGTGATCCCCCGACTTAGTTTTTGGAAAGTGAAATAATTTGCACATTTGTTTTGGACCAAAAGCACGTGTATAACAGAAAACGGCTACTGTAAATGCATTATATATACATGTAGTGAAGAAGGCAATGACGATTCTTGTGCCGTTTTCTTGCCTTTCATGTCCGACTTACAAATTTATGCCTAACTTTGGTCGGTTAATGCACTATCACTGTGATGCCTACAGTACATTGTACTCTGCCAAAATTCATGAGTGGTCTGTACATGTTATTAACAAACCACCCCTACAAACTGGAAGTTCAGATCCTACTTTTTCCATGTCTATGTCTTTGTTCCTTAATTTAGACAAATGTGCATTGTGTTGCTGATTTTTAAAGAATTAGGCCAAGTTTCGTCTTGGAATTGTTGCTCGGAACTGTACGTGGAACTACAAACAGTATATTTAAGGAAACGAAACGAAACTGTGGATAATTATGTTAAAACCATTACCGGAAGCAAATCCAGGAAATTTTGCAAAGGGCAGGTCAGGCACAAGGGGTTTTGCCAACAGCCCTGGGCCCAATTTCATAGCGCTGCTTAAAGGCCGTGTACATGATTGGTCATTGTTGCAATTTTCAGAAATGGGCGGATTTGGGGGTTAGTATTTTATAGGAAATATCGTTCCACTGACCTGTTCAAAGTTTTGCGTTGCTGGATGGTGAACAAAACGAGAGAAAAACGGCACTCGTTTTCAACCGTCGGGCAGATGATAGCCTTTAGTCATGGCACGCGTGGCTACCTGGTTGCGTGACGCGCCCAAATGCCAGCCTGTCCGGGGCGCACCACTTGTCCGGGTAGCCACGCCACTCGTCCGGGTAGCCACGCGCGCCTTGACTAAAGGCTACAGGGCAGTTTTCCAACGATTTCCAACTGGAAATTGTTGGAAAACGATATAAATGTTCACTTTTCTTGACAACGACAGTACACCTGGTGCCATAATTTCAGTAAAAAAAATTGGAGGATTACCAATCATGTACACTACCTTTAACACACGATTTTCTGCTAACGGAACCCTCGCCCATTTCATAGAGACTGTAAGCAGTAAGCACAGCGAAGAGCCCGCTAACTTCGGAAGCAGGGTTTGCTTAAATTAAATTAGTGACGCAACAATATAAATCTCCATGCACGCGCAAGCGTTAGCACGACTTGGCCATAAAATACGCTAATGCTTTTATAAAAGCAAATTTTCCTGCTATTTATTTATTTATTTATTTATTTATTTGGCGTTCCGCCTGGATAGCCCACGAAAGTCTTTTGACTTTCAAGTGGGGTGGGGTCCCATATGATAGAAGAAGATGAGGAAGGAAGTAACAGTTTTAGACGTGAATACATTCTGAGAATAATTCTGGAGAAAACCCACGGAATCAGGTAGGGACTGAAAACCCAATCCACATGTTGGCCCCAGCCGGGATTCGAACCAGGGTCACAGTGGTGGAAGGCGAGGAAAGTACCACTACACCAACCTGATCCCCCAATAGTTAGCACAACTTTTCTGCTTAATACCGTTAAGCAGCGCTATGAAATTGGGCCTTGGCCTAAGACAAGTACATGTATGGTAAAGCAAATCACCCTGCCAATAAAAAAGTGTGCTTGATTTTGTGGTTTCTTTCCTTGTAATTTGACAACTATGATGATGTCATCACGACATCGTTACATTTTTGCACATCTTCAGTAGGTTGTGAATCAAACTTGATAAAAGTTTGCTTGGAAAAAATAATGAACGAGAAAAAGAAAAGAATAATAATTGTTGATAAACATTAGGTTTTTCGGGCTTGAGCAAAAACACCTAAAATGGTGACTTATTACATGTATGGGCATGGTCTGAGGTTGTTACATTGTGTGTACATGTCAAAGAAAAGAAAATTAAAATAATAATAATAATTCGGTGCTTATATAGCGCTTTAATACAAATGTCTCAAAGCGATTCACAATTATTACCCCTGGTTATCAGGCCTTGAGATCAGTTCTATGCAGCAGTTCGAGATCAGCGCAATCTGTTCTCTACCCTCACGTACCCAAATACTCCTGGGTGGAGAGAGACAATTGTGGTAAAGTGTCTTGCCCAAGCACACAAGCACCATAATCCCCTGGCGGGGTTCGAACCCACATACCATCGAATGTGAGTCAGACACAGTAACCGTTGGACCACGGTGCCCCAAAACGGCATTGGGGAGAGGGTTGTTGACCCCCAAAACACCTCCTCTGGTCTCAGACTGTCCGAAGATGGCCAGAAGTTCACTAGTGACCTCTGCAGTTTCAAGGATTGCACGCTGTATCGTGAATATTGGCTTGGTTCCAGATTAGTATCCCTGTAGGTTTGGGGAGAACTGGGGCCAGAAGTTTCTAAAGCTGCAGAGGGGGCTATTGTGTAGGTTACTGTATTAGTGTAGTCAAGAATGGCACTCAGTACCTTGCAATTGAAAGTTAACACTGTGAATGGGAATGGGACATTTTGTGAACAGAATTCCCATTCTCCGATTCGCATTCACATTTCACATTTCTCACACAACTTTTGCCACCTGTGAATTCAGGTGTGAAAATATTGTTTCCACCCGTGTGAAAAGGCGGGAAAATGTTTTCCCACTTGTGCGAAAAGGTGTGAAAATGTTTTCCCACTTTGGCAATTTTTGTTTCTTCACATTTTCTGAAATGCAAACGAACTCCCTGGGAAGAGAAAAAGTGTGAAGAGAAATTTCCATTTTCAGGTTAACTTTCAATTGACGTGTACAGTACATGTAGTTCTAATTTGGGCAATTTGATATATATAAAGGAGTTGAATCAAAATGCCTCGGGTAATTGAAGTTCCAATCCACACTTAGCACTCCACCTTAGATTTCTCATCATACCATTAATATTCATTTGCCATTAATCATTCATTGTTACATCTTGTAAATACATGTTTGGTACACAAATTGCAGGGAGAAGCGCACACAATGTTTAAAGTATTATATTTGTGACATACATGTACAGTATTTTTGCAAAATCAGACCGGACTGAACATTTGACTGAGAAAAATGAAGTAGAAAAAAAAATGTGGATGATTTTAAGGTTATCAATTCTCTTGTTTTTTTCCTGTTCGTTTTTTTTTTTTTTTTTTAAATGCAAGCACCACAGACAAGGTAACTGGTACGTGTACTTTCATGGATCGTTACAATTACGAGCTCTATGCTAATGCGTCTACGAGGTAGACATTCTGAAATTACCAACATTTTCACATTTACCATGGCTGCTGTATGTAATTTTATGACATACAGTTGTATTGTTTCACCAGGTGCATGAAAATGTTGGGTTATGGAACCAAATCATTATACATGCAGGAGTTCACAAATTTTCAATAATTTGGACTAGCATATAATTTACTGAGTACAACATCATTTTATCTATAATCTGCGGGACTTAGGACCTTATTATCCAAGCAAATCATATCGAATTTTGGTTTTACATTAAAAACAAATAAAAAATTGCGGGAGACGAAACAGCCTTGGCCATATTTTAAAATGTTTTTGATATGTTTTTTTTCAAGTAAAACTAAAAACTGTCAGACCTAAAAAAAATATAAAAAAAAAAAAAAATAAAAATGAAAAATACCTGGATCTGCCCCTATTTATATATTGTCTCATTTCTCATCTAAGCATGACTGCTCCACACCAGCAGAAAATCAAACATTATTTTGACGTTTTTAGCCAGAAAAAAAAAACTTTTTTTGCAGTAAAGGGTATCAATGTGCAAACGTCACTTACATGATAGTGTGCTCTTGTATTGTACTACGTTCGAGGACAAGAGGAGAAAGAAAATACAAAAGAATCTTTCTTGTCCTCGAGAGTCGTTCTTTTGTTAAAATCGGTCCAACGTAAAGATACGTGCTTTAGTCTATGGGGTTGGGTTATATTAAAGGAAGAATAGGAAACACAAAGCATTGTCCTCACGAGTATAGGAAAGTACGACTGTGTGTACATTTTTGTGTACATTTGTGTTAGTGGAAGTTTTCTTCATCCTATTGATGAACTTTAATTAGAGATATGCTTTTTAGCGCATCAGAATAGCGATGCATATATGTATGGGTCATTCCATAAATTTGGGGTCTAAAAGTGTGACATTTTTTGTGTCCCTGTATTGACATAATATTTTGCAATTCCAGACACGTTCTTTAATGCCTTCTATATCTCCAAGAGTGATTGTGTATTAAAAGCAAAGTACCTGCCAAACAAGTAAATAATAGTGTGAAGTCAATTTTAATGATACTTGATGGGAAATTACACAGGCCAGGTGTAACAGGGACTCCAAACAATGTCACACTTTTGGACCCCAAATTTATGGAATGACCCTCATCATGTATGTACCCCAGACATCTGCAGATATTGCAACTAGCCTAAAACATTAGAAAGACTTGAGCAGCTTCAACCAAAATTGTCAGATCGCAACATTCTTTTCAAGCAGCCAGATCTTCAAAGAAGTTGCCAGACAAAAAAATAATATAAAAAGTCATGCATGCATGCATGCATGACAATTATTTATACCAATTTTGTAGCCTTTTTTTTTACAAACCAATCGGTCCGATTATACAGCGGAGTAGCATTTCAGTTGCACATTGTCTTCCCGAAGGATGAATAGAATGAACCGTGCCTGCTCAGAGATATCTTAAGCCCGCCGCACACGAGATCTATCTGCTGAGCAAAAAATCATTCGAGGCCATTTGCTCAGCACGTAGCTCACTGTGTGCGGTAAATATTTTTGTGTGTTTTCTTCCTCGCGAGGCCGTGAAGCAAATATCTGTCATGTTTGATTTTTTTTCGCCTCGCGAGGCAAAAAACTCACCGTGTGCGGGCAACCTGAGCTACGTGCTGAGCAAAAAGATGAACTAGCCAATTAAAGCGCATACTCTGTTCATGTGGGGCGTAATCATACATGCAGCCTTTATACGTATGCATATGTACATAGTACATGTATTACGTGTTTGAGACAATGGGATGGAACTTTTGGTTTAGGGCCTTGTTGGCCAACAGATTTTAATTCTTGGTTGAACTTTGGGTTTTTTTATAAAGAAAAGGATGAAGTGCTTTTTAATTGAGAAAATAGCAAGGAAGAACCCGTATGTGCAGGCACAGTTCAGGGAATGATCAGTTGATTGTTGATTTTAGTTTTTTTTATCATTTCAAGAAATAGCTGCAGTGAGTCAGAACTTGAGAGGGAGGGGGAAGTGGGAGTTGTTAACGGCATCAACAGGGTCATTCCTCTTTATTTCCAGTACTTTTTGATTTGCGGGAAAGGTTGGAAGATAAGACGAAGGTCTTGACTCACACTATAAGAAGTTGCCACACTCATGCTACGCAAACTACAGATTCCACGTACGCTCTCTGGCAGATATCACAGAGCAAAATACGGACTGCGTATAATACATTGAGTCTGCCTGAACATAGCGAGGGAATCAATAAAGCAAAAAAACACGACAAACGAAGGAAGGCAAAGAAAGATCTGTCTGGTCTCGCAACATCTACAGAAAGTGAAAAATGCGACAAGGATGCTCGCTCTTTTGAGCCAACCTATCTTGGCATACAAACGACATAAAACATATAAAGATGACCTGGTTCGGTCCGGGATTCAAACATCTCCACAATCCAACCAAGAAAAAAATCTGGATGAGGAGAATGTGCAAATCCTATTGGGACTACTGGAAGAACAAAATAATGATCAGTAAGGATTGGATTTCAAGACCAAAATAAAAACAAATAACTCAAAATCCCCTTACTTCAATCATTAAAAGAAGTACCGGCAATATGTAAGATTTTTCTGCCATATAGCAAGTAAAGTTAGTAAACATAATATAAAACAGAAAAGATGGTGACTGATGAATTGCGAAAAAAAGCAGAGAAAATATGCTCTGCTTCCCCTTCCAAAAAGAAAAGAAAAGCATGGGGCAGCATATTATCACCGGTTAAAATAAATATAATGAAAACAAAGAGCCACTGTTTTTATACAGAAACCAGTCCTTGCGTAGCCAAGACCAGAGACGAGTTTTGAAACTCCCGCTCTCTGGGAATGACGTACACGATTGGCCCGTGGACGTTTGGATGTATTGACGAGGCTACGAACCTAACCCACTGACTGCCATTTTGCAGAAACAGTGGCCAGAACTGATTTCCTAGAGGCATATTTTACAGAAGAAGAAGAAGAAGAAGAAATAGAAAGGAATTACGATCAGGGTGGCTCAGTCACACGCCCACATGGCAGGCATACCCATCAGCTTATTCGTAGATTGCAGACCAGTCACTAACCTATCATTATACTTCGCTTAACAGAATCCTTCGTCCTCCAACCTTTCCCGCAGATCAAAAAATAATGGAAAGAAAGAGGAATGATGCCGTTAATAACTCCCACTTTCCCCTTCCCCTCAAACGAGTTCTGACTCACTGCGGCTATCTCTTGAAATGAAAAAAAAACTAAAATCAACTGATCATTCCCTGAACTGTGCCTGCACATACTGGTTCTTCCTTGCTATTTTCTCAATTAAAAAGCACTTTTATTATCCTTTTCTTTAGAAAAAGAACACAAAGTTCAACCAAAAATTAAAATCCGTTGGCCAACAAGGCCCTGAACCAAAAGTTTCATCCCATTGACTCAAACACGTAATACATGTATACGTATAAAGGCTGCATGTATGATTACGTCCCACGTGAACAGAATATACGCTTTCATTGGCTAGTTCATTTTTTTTGCTCAGCACGTAGCTCAGGTTGCCCGCACACGGTGAGTTTTTCGCCTCGCAAGGCGAACAAAATCAAACATGATCTCACGAGGCAGAAAACGCACCCAAAATTGACCGCACACGGTGAGCTACGTGCTGAGCAAACGGCCTCGAATGATTTTTTGCTCAGCAGATAGCTCTCGTGTGCGGCCGGCTTTAAGTCATTCACTTTAGTGGCCATTTAATAATTTTAAAATGATTTTACATTTTTATTTCTTTTGAAAATGTGGGTGAGTGGGTCAAGGAAAATTATTGAAAATCAATATTCACTTTACAATAAACAAATAAAGGGAAAAAAAACAAAAAAAACTCCACTTTTGACTTGCCAATTACAATGACTGCAATCAATCATTCCCCACATTCTATCAAGTAATGAAACACTAGAAGTCATCAGGGCACATGTTCAAGCGTGTGAGACTCACAGCTGTATCACGCTGTCACTGAACTGGACATTTTATAATTTTGTTTTATTGAATGGAAAATCAATATTTTAAGATTGAAAATTTGGGTGGGTGGGTTATGGGTGGGTCAACAAAATTTGGGGAAAAAACCCCGAAATTTAAAAAACATTGGACATTTTGAATGGGACCCTTACTCTGTTTTTGCCTGAATACTGGTGTTTTGCTAAGAAATACCAATAAATATTATGACCGAAACTTTTCAATTTAGGTTTTTTACCCAGATTATTTTTTGGTAACTCCTTAATTTGGACAAGTGTTTATCATTCAGATTTTTCCTTTGATTTGTTAATGGGAGAAGGAATAATTTTCAAGATCTGGATATTTAAATTTCTGCCTTTGCATTGCACAGCAGTCTTCTAAATTAGAACAATTATATTTTGTTTCACAACTTTTTTTTTAATTGCACGTAAAGTTTTGTTCTTGTCACTATTTTGGGGTGAAGTTTCCTGGTGTGTCTTTTTGTCTGAATGCACCCTTTAACTTAAAGTGTTTTTTTTTCTAAAGTAATCTGTGACTGTCACAATTAATTAGGCATTACTTAGGAATTCCAGTATTTTAATGCACAAGTTTCTAAAAAGACTTTTCTCAAAAGAAATGTCTCTTTAAATGTGGTGCCATTGACAATTTCTGTATTCCCTTGTGAATGAGTGGTTTAGACATGTTTGTTTTTGCTAAAACCGCAAATTGCCATTTCAACGAGGACGACAGATAGACCAGCCTCCCACCTAATCTACAAACATGCTGGCAGCGACATACACGTACATGTACACCAGGGTAGTGTTCAGTGGTGTACTTAAGTTTAGACTTGGAACACACAGGTGGAGAAAATAAGACCGAATCGGTGATCTCCTGTTTTTTAAGGGATTTCACAACCCGTAGTTGGACGAGTCTGACCATACCACGTACAGGTGTGCAGGGTGTGCGTGTAGAGAGAGCACGTAACCATGTACAGAGAGCAGGATCCCAGTGGCTACGTGTTTATTGTCACCCCTGACCTCAATGTAAGGCAGAGAGAGCAGTCACATACTAGCGGAATGTCATGCACATGCTGAACACTGAACCAGTCTGACTCCTGAATCAAATGCCTGGTTAAGGAAGGGTCGCTTCCAGTCTTTTGTATCTTTTTCCACTTGACAAGGTTCAGCAACCCGCTGCATTAGCAGGGGGGGATCTCAGCAGGGCCAATGAGACTAGCTGAATGGGTCAGGAATAGCCGGTGTACATCGAAGGATATGAGTGCTGCGGGTAAGACTGTAGTGTTATGCATGTACGGGGGAATTCGGGATAATGGGAAATGCTAACAAAACATTCATCGTTATGATGCGTGCATTTTGTTATGCCTCAGTAAATGTGTGTTGTCAATATGTAATATATTGACATTAGTATTTTGGCTTCTTTTTTTGTGAGAAGAAAACAAATTCAGGCGTGTTGATTTATTACTGAAAGCTTGGGTTTTTTTTGTCAGCAAATGTTTTGCTGCCAGGGTTTGTCTTTTGAAAGAATCGTTTGAATATTAGTTGAGTTAAAAAATTAATGTTATCATCATAAACAAAGGAATTGTTGCGAATGACTCGTGATTGACAGCAGAGTCATTTGACCTTATACATGTACCTAATCCATCATTAGAAAAATTAGAAATTTTTCATTTATGATACTTTCGTATTTCACCTTTATTTTATTCTCATGAATGTTTTCTTTTTTTAAATACAGAAAATGGTATCGGCAGTTTGTTAATTTGTGTCACAGTCTAAGATTTTGACAGACTTAGGAATACATACAAATTAAAGTATTGTTGTATTGTTCAATATTTGTGATCAGTATTTAGGGAGCATCACAAAAACTCAATGCTTTGTAGACTTAAGCCCAGTCCGCACTGGACTTTTTTTTGTAAAGCTTACCGAGACAATGGGTACTTTTCCCATTTTAAGTCCAGTGCGGACAACCTGATCAGTGGAATGTTTCCCTCTCTGCAGTTACTTTTCCCGAGTCCAGCGGCTACTTCTACTGGGCAACTGCTGCCCAGGAAAACTGACCAGGTAACTTTTCCCGAGACGATAAGTCCAGTGCGGACAGTGCGAGTCGGTAAAAGCGGCTCAGAAAAGCGTACTGGCAAGAGCGCGAGGTCATGCTACACAGGGACACCACACATGCACTTTGCATCGTTTCACCGCGGTGCGGCGCATGTGGCAAGTTTCCAAATTCCAGTGCATTGTTCCTCTTTTGGTCACAATCATGGCAGATATTATTATTGATAAAGTCGGAAGTTTGATTGGTGTTTCATCAGTGCATCATTCCCAGATGATAATGAAGGACGTCAACGTCTACACATCGGCAAAAAAGAATGAAAAGGCGCATGCGCTTTGGGTCAATCGGGTCAATGCAGAAAGGTCACGCAAAGTGCACTCATGAGTCATTATACTGACAGCTCGGTTACTTCTACCACGGTCTTGGTAAAATTTTATTCCCATGTCGAAAGTCCAAGTGCAGACGGTGGTCACATTTGACCCATTTTTCATTTTACCATCGTCTCGGTAAAACCTTCCCAAAAAAAGTCCAGTGCAGGCACGGCTATAGATCTTGCCTGTTCCAATTGAGAACATCAGGCCTTCCCATGATGTTACTGGAATCTTTGCCACAGAGCATGCATGCTCATTCAAATCGGTCTGTGGGGAACACTCTAGAAATATGTCAAACTCCATGTTCCCAAATGGAGCATTGAAAATAAATGGGAACATCCCGTAGTATAATGTTGCCAGTTTTGTGATAGTAGAATACGAGTAGATTGCTGCAAAATTTGAAATCTATTCCCCACAGAATTTGACAAATATACTTTCCCTGCGTTACTCACTTGTGTAACAGTCAGTATACAGTGATGAATCAATTTGGAAATTTGCACATAGTTAACATCTTCACCACAAACAAAAAATGACAGATCCATGAAGTTTGACCTGCAATTCTGCTCCTTCTGAATGATTTGTTGTTACATTTTTAAAACAATAAATCAACATTATAAAAATTCAATTTCTTATCCATTGTTTTGGCGTTGTATCTGGGGAACCAGGTGAAATCATCAATATAAATTTGTAAAAATCTAGCAGTGTAGCAACAAATTATTCCTTTCTTGCATGTAAAATTGAAATTAATAAATTATTTAATGATGAGTGACTAGGGCTGTCCCGAATATATTGAATATTTAAATATTTGATCGTCAACCAAATGTTTGAATACTTTTTGGCTGGTTCGAATATTTGAAGTATATGCATGTAGAGATACGCCTTTGATGCTATTTAGAAAGGCTGGAGTTTGGTTCCTTGTTATCAGAACGTTATACGTGCCCGTAATGATCTTGCGCAAGCAAACATGTCAATCAGGTGCAACATTTTACCGATGCGGTATGCAGTTGCAGCTGACGCGTGAAAACTTGATCGGCGAGTATCAAATATTTGGTCAAACCCAGTTTCTAATTAACCGCCCTATGTTAATAAAAAATTAACAGCTCTATGAGCGACTATACATGTATTGTGACAAACTAACAGTCCAGAAATAATCCCAAAATCCAACAATAGGGATTCAATGACTTGAGTAGATCTTATTCCATAGTTTGGCAAACTAAGGAACTGCATAGAAAGAGTGATGGCATGAAGAGGTTTAAAAGCCAATTCAACTTCAACATCCCCCCTCCTTATTACGTAATCACATTTTGTACTATAAAACAGCGATTAGTTCTGCAAGGACAGATTAACCATACAATACCACAACTTAGCCCTAATGACTTCTGTCTTCATACATGATGTGGTATAGAGGTATAGAGAGTGGAGAGCATAAGAAGGCCAAAGGCATTTGGTTTTCTTGTTTTTTGTTTTGCCTCCCTCCACATAATTTGGAGAAAGAAAATACAAAGGAATCTTTCTTGTCCTCGGGAGTTGGTCTTTTGTTAAAGATACATGCTTAGTCTATGGCGTTGTGTAATATTAAAGGAACAATAGGAAACACAAAGCATTGTCTTCAGTAGTATAGGAAAACACAACTGTGTGTGTATGTCTGTGGAGACGTGGCAATTCTATGAGTTAGGTTGTCCCCACAAGCGGGGGTAGGGACCCTCTTTTGACGATGGTGGCACCATTTACACCCCATTATACTACTCGGAAATAGGCCACATGTCACCACGGTCAATTCCTAAAAACAAAATAATAAATTTAACTTTCGCTACTGCTCTTTCACTTAAATGCAGATCCAGTATTTTCCAGTATTTTTTTTTTTGCATTTTTTTTTTGGGGGGGGGGGCTAGACAAAAGTTTGGGGGGGCTAAAGCCCCCCCCCCCCCCCCCCCCATCCCCCCCGTAGAACCGTGCCTGATCACGAGGAAAGCACACCGTACTATATGTGACCTGATGGCACAAAATGAGAATAGAGTCGCATTATGGCTTCCTGGGTTACAAACAGAAACAACAATTTTTCACTGAAAAGTCAATTTTGGGATTTTTAACAACTGTATACTGTATTTCAGAAAAAAAATACTCTATTCTGTCATATCCCAAAGATTTTAAACTGAAACTCTTCACGAAATATTTTTGGGTGATGATTTCATTTTTGAACTCTGGTTAATTAAAGTGTGCACAGATCACAAACTTTGAGCTTCATTTTCTCAAAACAAGGGGTCAAGACTCTGATAATTTTAAAAGTTTGTATCAAGGGCTAAGAACGAGATACCACAACACACAATATATCAAATTAAAGCTTTTAACCTGTACTTTTGTTTGGTGTTATAGGTAAAAAAGAAATGTGTGTCAGGCCTGAACCCCCATGCAAAAAATACCTGGCTCCGCCCCTGTAGGGATGGCTTTATCCTACACTCTTGGTAAACACAGCGTAGATGATGACGAATTGCTTGATGACGAATTGCTATCAAAATCTTCTGGGCCTTTGAATCTTCAAACTACCTGAAAAGTAGTTTGGGTATTTTACAGCAGTTTGAAACAGTACACGGATGTCTTGAAAAACTGACATGCCTGTAACTTTTTTGAAGTGAATTTTTTTTTATTCAAAAATAAACTTTATAAGGGAATAGGTATCTTCAGATAATATATACATGCTGCACCTGTGATGAGAATGGTGTCTAGTTGGAACTGAACTCTTCAAAAAGAAACCTCTGGTTAAAAATAACTTTTCTGGAGCCTGGATGTTAGAGAATATTGTTATGGTCAAACAGCTTTTTGGTCAACCTGTACAGTACAGGAATGATTTCTTTGCATTCCGTGGTAGTTTATGGTAGCTGTGATTCAAGGACAACTATTCACATATTTTTTCACAAGAATTATACAAGGGTGCAGGATGCTTTTAATGACAATGGGAACATGCAGCGTTTGATACAAGAGAGGCCAGCAAAAAGATTAAATGGTCACTTCAGAGTTAAACACTAATTATCTACCTTTGCTGGCAGAGAGCAGGATAACTAATTTGTACAGTTTCAGAAGAAGAGATTGTTCTTCATTATACCAGCATTTTTAAGCATTTCTAGACATCAATTCAGCCAACACAAATTAGGGGGGGGGGGGGGGTGGGAAACAATCCAACGGATGGATTTTGTTTGTGTATTTTTTTTCTTAGAGTGATCTCTTTACCTTAGTTCCATGAATACCTACAGAACAAAATCCATGACAATCTTATGCATTTAAGTATTTCTACTTTTCGTAATTTGTCCTAATTTTTTGTGTACCTTGTCCTAATTTTTGTGTACCTTGGTCCTACTTTTTTTCTTGAATTTTTTTTTCCTGTGTTTTTCCTCACAATTCTGTGAAATTAAATCTACTTGAATATTTTTCATAACAGTGTCACACACTGTCATGAAAATTACACAATGAAGAGCTTGGGTGCAGGAGTACTGCAACTTTATTTCAAAGAGCTTAGTTGAGGATGGAGCACAGGTGTTGTGAGTACAGAACATGCCAAATGAGGCTTGTGGTGGACATGGGTGAGTATCACTAAAAACTACTGAAAACCTGCAAAAAGTCCTAATTTTATCCTGATTTTGTCCTCCAAAGTTCTATTTTGTCCTATTTCTTTTTAAATTTTCATCCTGCTCTTCTACTTTTTCACCTGGGCCTGCTTGAAAGTCTACAATCTACTAATTTGCCAAAAAAGTTGTAAGGATGTTGAATATATTCTATATTGATTAAATCCAATAACCAATATCTTTGTGTTTTACCAAAAAAGTCCAGGTATAGGAAGAAAGCCACTCAAAAAAATACATGTGCCCTTTCTGTATAGGATAAAAGAAAATGATGGGAAGCATTATGTAGCATCCAAATGGGGTTTTTCATAGTTAACACTGTCATGACCAAACATTGCAAAACATGATTGATCTTAGGTAAGAATTACATGTCTTTTGTAGGGGGAGACAAAATTCCACGGGCTTTGTAACATGGAGGTGTTTCAGTAGTGAAGTGAGGAACAAAAGCAAGTTATGTCAACTGTCTCTCTCTGTCTCCCAGAAGTCTTCTTTTTGGTATTAATGTGTACGAGAAGAAAAGCTAAAAGTCCCTTTTGGATTTAGTGTGTGGACTTGTTGCCAGCGTATTCAATTTTCTGGTTCAGATTAAATGTCATTTCTTTTTCCTTAAACTATTTCCCATAATTGATTATCATTTCATTAATTCATCATGTCTTGTCTCAGCTCAGCATGTATGCTGATGATTCTACACTGCCGTGTTTCTTCCAATTCTTCTAACACTTCTCGCAACGAAGTGAGTGAAGCTTCACTCAACAATGGTCTGGAGTGTTGACTTGGGGGAAGGACTGGCTGGTTGCCTTCAATGCAAAGAAAACTAAACTGTTAATCTGTGTCTGGTCCAGAGACAATTAATTTCCTTCAGTTCATATGGGTACCTTGCCTGAGGTATACATGACCTACGTCTTCTTGGACCTGTCATCTCCCATAGCCTTGGCTGGGAGACATATATCTCAGGTATTGCAAAGAGTGCTTCCATGGAGTTGGTTGTCTTTATCGAGCTCAGAAGTATCTACCTACTGTATCATTTATACGTCCTCTTATGGAGTACCATTCCCACATCTGGGCTGGTGCTTCTGCTTGTCACTTATCTTTATTAGATAGAATACAGAAGCGCATTGTTAATTTGGTTGGAGAAGAGTTGGGCTCATCCTTACAATCACTCTCTCTCACCGGAGATCTGCTGCTACTCTTTAGTCTGTTCTACAGCTATTTTCATGGTAAATGTTCCACTGACTTGTCCAGCTTGGTTCCTCCAATTAGGGTGTTTGAGCGTGAAACTCGGCTTTCTGCCTGTGCCCACCAATCTAGCTGTACCGTGACCTAAATGTAGAACGAAAAGCTATGCCAATAGCTTTTTCCTTCGTTCTGTATCTCTATGGAATTCTTTGCCTGGTGCATGTTTCCCATCATCTTACGATCTTTCCTGCCTCAAGTGGAATATTAATTCCTATCTCTTGTATCTTTGATTTTTTTTCCTTCATAACTCCATACCTCGAGTGGGTTTTAGCCTTGTTTGGGGCGAACTTGCATATGAAAAAGAAAAGAAAAAAGAAAATTCAGTCATAAGCCGTACTAAGATGTATTGTAGGCCAATAATTCATTTTTTCCCCTGTACTCCAACCATTTTTGTCAAATTATTTTGTAATGCCCAGAAGTTCACATCCATGTATTTCTTTAATACCCACCCACACTAAAAAAAACACCCGAAAACAAAACAATCCCCAACCCCCCAAAAAACACCAACGCAATGCAATGCAACATAATGCAAAAAACCACAAAAAAAACAAAAAACAAACAAACAATGTAACACAACACCCCCCCCCCCCAAAAAAAAGCAAAATAAACAAAAACGTGAGTTAGAAGAAGAAAACAAATCCTGGTCACTTAGACGTGCACATCCCCGTGCATGTCAACGTCTAACTCGACCTCCGTCCAAAGATGTGCTGAACCAATAAGGAAACAGAGTCATGGGATATAGCATTAAGAATGTGAAGGAGGACCACGCAGGAGTCGGAAATGAGCCTGAAGGAAGTAAAAGCTATACACACATGCAGGCTTCTACACATCATGCTCTGGAGAGGTCCCCAAAAGGGCAAAGCACTTTGGGCAAAAAGACAGTGTCCACTGCAAGTCATGTACCTCGGCATCACAGAATTGAAACAACCTGTTCCTGCGCATGGTCGAGTCTTTTTATTGTGAGATCTCAATGCTGCTGCATTGCATTCAAATCGGCCAGCTGATCATGACCCCGGCAAGCTCGGTGGTCGAGTGGTTAAGACGTCTGCACTAGTAAACAGGAAGTCGTGGGTTCGAATCCCACCCGAGTAAGCCTGTGAATTTTTTCAAACAGGCTCTTTCAGGCCTCAAATTTAAGATTTTCTAGGGCACGGCCATTTTGCCTTCGATAATGAAAAATTTGGCAGGGCACCAAGGCCAAAGCAAAGGGCACCAAGGCCAATGGCATTTTTTTTAAAGGGCACGGAGGCCAGTCATTATTACTTCTATTAGAAATATTCTGTGGAGCCCTGTGAAACTCTACAAGCTCTGTAAAATTCCTCAGATGCATGTACATTTACATGAATGTTTGTCGCTTTAATCAATCTTTTCGTGGCATTCTTACAAACTTGATAGTTCAGGTTATTACATGTATTATAAACAACACACAATACATCGGTCATACAATGAATGATGCCATGCGCGCGCCGCACATGTACACAACTCCATGATAAAACTTGAAAGCGCGAGCGAACGTGACAACCAACGAGTCTTTGGAAAGCACTGAGCATACAGTGTTTCATAAATTACGTCGGGAAAGGGCAAAAACAGAAAATCTCTGTTCTAATTATTTACAAGGATTCTGTTGCGCACTGGGTTAGTGCAGAATCTCTTTCCTTGATCACTTACCATAGATTTGTCGGCAGTAAGTGCGGAATCTAGTATTAACTCTGGTTTGAGTCTCAGACGGCACTGGGTGCAAGACCAAATAAGTCACGTAACCACTCGAGCCAGCTCCCTGGCATAGTACAAGCTAGTATTGCCACTCGATGCTCCACCCCTCCTTCTGCCCATGGAAAAGAAAATCAGATCGGGACAGTGTTTAATACACAAACAAAATATTTGATTGTTGATAATTGTGACTGTCAGAACCCATGTAATTCTGCGTGTCGCGCCCGTTGACCCATCAGTCGTATTTCTCAAACCACTAAACAGTAATTGGCCAGGCAGGTAGTCCGACATCCAAATTGCATTTCCATGTTAATTTTGCTGGATCGTGGACTTACGTCATCATCCCTTGCCAACATTAATTTCAACGAACAGGGCGTTTCCCTTCGGGTTTTTTTTTTTTATTTTTTTTGAGGAGAAGGGGATAAAATGCCAACTGGGTCAATGTTTGACGTGAGTATAAATGCAGATGTGATGAGAGACGGACAGAATTGGTCCTGTCATGGTGGGAGGGGAACCTGTCTGAGAAGCTCCAGTGCATTCATTAGAGGGGAAGGGATTGAACAAACCCCCTGGGGGAAGGCACTCATGAGTGATATGGGTCGGATAATAATAATACGCTTGGCACCTGATTACGCAATACTTAAGCCTGTTGAAGGCATCTTGATGTGGTTTAACCTATCGGAACCAGGCTATTTTGGCTCTCTCAGGACCGGAAAGGGGCACATTTGTCCCCCCCCCCCCCCCCCCCCCCCCCCCCCGCCCGCCCTTCTGTAATTTCCATGTGCTTTTTGCAGAGATACGTATTGATCAGTACAACATGGCATCATTTGATTGCACTGAAATAAACACACGAGGGCAGTTTACCTGTTTTTTTGCCCATTTTGGACAAAAACAGTATTTCTGGCGTTTTTCTTTTTTTACAATTTTCATTCAAGGTTGAGTTGAGGTTGAGTTTTTCTTAGAATAACCAATCCTATAAATTAGAACACAGATGTTTTTCTCTTTTGCCCTTTTATGTTATGAATGAAGCACTCTATATGCTCGGTGCTTTCTAAGAGATTGTGTGAAAAAATTCCCAGGCTTACGTCGGGAAAGGGCAAGAGAGACAAATCTCTGTTCCAATTTACATCATCCCCGACGCACTAATCCATCTTCTCACTAATTATGCGTTACCCACTGATACATTGGATTCGAATCGGCAAACCGACCCCGGCCAGCGCGGTGATCGAGTGGTTAAGACGTCTGCACTGGTAGCAGGTCGTGGGTTCGAGTCCTGCTCGAGTAAGCCTGTGAATTTTTTTCACACAGGCTCTCGGAAAGCACTGAGTTTACAGTGCTTCATACATTATGTTGGGAAAGGGCAAAAGAGAAAAATATCTTTTCTAATTTACACCATCCCCGACACAAATTCCATTTTCTAATCAATCCTATAGTCTTGAGATTGACCCCTTGAGTACGGTATTTTACGGGAGACGTCGGGGTGCCGCGGCGGCTCTGGCAGCCAAGCGAACCGCTACAATGTGTTTGTGCAGTCAAGCGTAACCTATACACAATATTCCAACAATGGATTGAAACTGCACAAACAGCGGCAAATGGCGTCATCCGGCCTGGTGGCACTGTTTAATCCAACAATGGATTGAAACTGCACAAACGGCGGCCAATAGCGTCATCCGGCCTGGTGGCACTGTTTTTTTTGCGCATAGTTTGTGTCATCCGTACGCAGCTATGAAGTTGGAAATTTGTACACAGACAATAAAAATGAACTTTGATTATGTGCTTCTCAGCCCCGGGAGAAAATGTATTAAAGATGCCCGCCGTCTTTGTGAAAATGAAAATCTCAGTTGACCTACTTCTGTTCCTTTATGTTCAAGGGGCAGACATTTCTTTTCATGAAAAAATTTGAATGAATGGCACCATGGGCTTCACCTGAGGCGCCTTGAGTTTCAAAATACCATTTTTTGTTATGAACAGTGATTTAGAAATGGGAAAATTTATGGGTTTTTTGCCAAATGTCAGCACGAGCACACTAGTCACGCTGCTGAATATTTCAATTACCACATTAATGCCATAAATGGAGCATTCCTGCAAGCATTTGCAGGTGTTCCTGCAGTTAAGATCACAGCCCTCCAATGTTGATTGAGTGTGGCAGTGGGAGTTTCTTTTGGGAACTGTGAGTGTTTTGGGGTTTGTCATTAATTTTGGCATCAGGGATCAATTTTATGGCTGTTAACCACGGAATTCTTCAATAGCCTAATTCTGTGCTGACAGCGCTGGCATACAAGATTCCTTACTTGTGGGTTTTAGGCTATGGCAAAAGCAACAGTTCCTTGTTAATCTGTAAACTATGCCAGCCATTTTCGCAGTATTTTCTTGAAGGAGTGAGCTTATTCTTGATTTTCGGAATCTCTTTTGGTGAGACATATCTTCCAGATTTCAAGAAGATTAATTGGTCCTGAAATTGTTTGTATCATTCCAAAATGACCTCTGCAACCTGAAACTCTTTTCATTCTAATGACCTTTTCTTTTTCAATTTTGAATTGTATCTTTTGGTAGAAAATGCAGTTTTTCTTATGCATTTTTCAGCAACGCCATATAGGCCTACAAATTAAATACATTATAATGCTTAAAACTAACTGATCATTTGACTTTTGTGTAAATCTACTTGACATGTAGTTTGTTGGAGGGGTATCTGTTTTAGAATCACAAATATAGCGCCTGCTTTCAGTGGTCTGTGTGTTTTACCACTGGTTCCGTCTCAATCTTTTGTACATTTGGGACAGATCGAGAGACAGTGACTGTGCATGACAGATTCTCCAAGGCAGCGTGCAGAATTAATTGATTGATCAATGTGCAAACATACATTGCTGTCAAGACCCATGCTGTCAACACTGATAATGCAATAAATGCCTGGCAAAGTGGGCGGTGGAGGGTGCATCATGGCTGCCAAATCCTGGCGTATCAGAAAACAGCCATTAAAGTTTCTTCATTGGGGACGTACACGTACATGGCGTCATGGTCCCGGATCGGTTAAAACATTGGAATTGAACGTGGTGGTCCGGCCAGCTCGGTCATACATGTTTAGTCTCAAGGTTAGAGGGCCTATGACTCATGGCTTCGTCATGACTGAATGTAGCTTCTAGTATCCTGTTACATGCTCCCCGGACCTCTTAAGATAGGGCTGTGATTTGTGGGGCGGGATTCTGGACATCTTGACTGGAAACAGGATGTGCAAATTGCACGAATGTATCTTCTGTAGTAGAGTGATGATAGCTTTCCAAAAGGGAAGTGTGTCCTCGAGGCAGTGTTTCTGAGGCTTGAGTGGGTGTGTGTGCGTTTAGCTCTATTACTTGAAAAACTGTTTGCATGCAGGAGCAGTTAGTTCACGTCAAGATATAGTATTTCAGGCAATTTACAACAAACCTTTGCATGATTATATGTAAAGTTTCTTGCTATACTAACCCAGAAATGAGTGCCATTTTGAAGAGGGGTGTTTTTCAAGAATGGGAGTTCGTCTATTTTTTGTGGACTATTTGTATTATTCAACAGCTGAGAGTGCTCTTCACAGGGCCGTGCTTGGCATGCCGGTTACAGAAACTGTTTTGCTCCTTAAAGCTGGCAACAGCGGCTCGATGAACTTTCCATGCAGACACCAGGCGCCACTTTGAGTGGCTCAAAGTCACTGCATTAGTCAAGAAATATTCTCGTTGGTTCAACATCGAGCATCGGACAGAAATTCTTGAACCCACAGGCTATAAGAATGTCCTTGTTGGACTTGGAGGGCAGGGCCAATATTTTTCCTTTGTACTTCGTAAAGTACCTGAGCCGCATAGCCCGTTCTCACTTAAACAATTCTTTGTACAACTGCGGTGGGACTAAAAAATCATACAGCCGTGCGATTTCCGTACGACTTTCCCTGTTTCTTTCCCGTGCAGTCTCACTTGTACAACTGCCGTGCGACTGCCGTTCAACTCTCATGCGACTTTTCCTCCCGAAACATCCAATAAAGGTTCAAGTTCCATGCGACTGCCGTACAACCTGTACGAGTCCCGCACAAGCGCCGTACGATTTTTGTTCAACTCGCGTGCGACCTGTGCTCATGCAGTACAACCGCCGTACAACGAATCAGAGCACCGTGCGACTCTATACAAGCGTCGTTCGATCCGCGCGAATCGCATATAAGCAGGGCCTTTTGTCATCGATCTTCATAACCGCACTTGATGTTCGACAGTCAACAAGTATTCAACACAACACAACGATGCCACCAAAGAAGAGTGATGGCAAGCAGGCAGGCAGGCAGCAAGAATGGCACGGCCGAGCCATGTGACTCTCTTCAGACTGCCTATTAGACTGCCGTGCGACTGCCGTGCGACTGCCGTGCGACCAATGTGAACCGTGCGACAGCCGTATGGAAATTTTCAACATTTGAAAAAACTCGCACGGGCATGCGACCCGTCCGAATTACACACGACACCTCTACAACCTGCGCGAATCATCAACAGACTGCCGTGCGACTCCCGTACGCCCTGTGCGATTTGGCAGTTGCACGGCATTCGCGTAGAAAATCGTTTAGAGTGAGAACGGGCTATAAGTGAGGAAGTTGCAAGGGGACACCCAGTTCCAAACCAGGGCCAGTGGAGGTCAATTGACCTCCTAGCAGGTTTTTAAGTATTCCTACTTTGCATTCTCTTTCCTAATGTTTTTACCTTGCTCCTACGTTTCCTACTTTTTTCTTGAAATTCCTATTTTTTCCTACTTTTTCCTACTTTCTGTCCCACAACTCCGAGAAATGAAATCTCATTGAACATTTTTCATAGCAGTGTTACACACTGTCATATGAAAATCACAAAATGAAGGGCTTGGGTGCAGGGTAACTTTACTTCCAAGTGCAGAACATGCCAAATGAGGCTTGTGATGCTGTGGCCATGGGTGAGAATCAATGAAAACTACTCCTAATAGCCCACAAAAGCCCTACTTTTATCCCAATTTTGTACTCCAAAGTCGTACTTTTGCTTTATTTTTTGGAACATGTTGATCTTCTATTTTACTACTTTTATCACCTGGATCTGCTTGAAAGCCTGTCCTAGAATGTGAAATTCTGAACCAAGAGGCACAACTGCAGCTTCACCCCTTCCAAGTTTGTTCCCACATTATAGTCAATTACAACTAATTGTATGAAGCAAGTTTTAGTTTTTTTGCCATTGTGGGCCTCCAATATGTTAACAAACATATTTTTGCAATGATTTGCTTAGATATGGACTTAAGCTTCATATTTTCTAGGGCCCTGAGTTGAAGGCATGTGCCTCGATCACATGCAAACGAACAGTAAGTCCTGCCCGCACTTGATTTCACAAAATACATTGAGACTTACATGTTGCAGAGTTGTAGTCGAGTCCCTGCAAGTCCTTTCACAAGTCCTTTCGCAAGTCCAGTCAGAAGTCCTTTCATAAAGCCGGTCACAAGTAACTGGATGAACAATGACAAAGGAATGCCTTTGTCAAAGCTCATTTGAATAGATTGTGATTGGGATTAGGACTGGAGGGCTTGTGATGGACTTGCAGGGACTTGTGATGGACTCGACTACATCCCTGACGTCAGTGTTGTAGATCTAGAGTTGCGACGCATGTAAAGCCCTGTGGTGTATTTCTGCTGCAGTGAGTCCCGCCTGCGATCCTTTTCACAAAACTCATCTTTAGCGGAGTATTTTTAGCACATTACGATGAGTGTTTCATGTACATGTATGTACAGCATTCTCTGAACAGGTGGGTGTATCATGCCACATTTCTCAAGTCTAAAAATTGCAGAAATGACCAGGTTTGGCATATTTTGAGATGGGGGTCGCCTGTACACCTGTGTATCACAGGTCCATGGGTGTGGTTTTGCTCAGCACATTGGGTTGGTCGGTCGTCGGTCGGTCGTTCGGTCAGTGGGTTGGTGAATTATAATCACCAACAAATCAAATTAGAAGAAACTGTAAGTACATTCTGTAAAAGGTATGAATATTCACTTACAAATTGCACTAAAATGGGAAGGTGCCATGAAAACCGAGCATATACATGTACACAGACAAACAAAAAGTGTACCGACAGGTGGACAAACAACACTTACATGCCAAATCAGAAAGGGCAAGATAGGTAAAGATACAGACAGGTAGACAGATAACACAAACACACCAAAAACTAGAAGTGCCTGCTATATATAGTTGTTATATTTCCTGATAAAACTTCCTGATGAAACGGACGAGCCCTATACATCAGTACATCAGAGTAATTGGTTAGGGCTACAGTGATTACATGTAGTTCCGTTTTGGATTTTGGATAAATGTGACTTTGAATGGTTGGGGCAGGTGGAGTGGTGCTCCCTCATACAATGTATGTTACTTGCTTAAAAGCTGAGCAAGTTGGTATACCTGTAGAACATGTAGAATATTCGTACGCAGACCCCAATCATAGCATTCAATTATAGAATAGGTTCAGTGGGCAATTTGGTCGATTCACAACTCGGTGCACCGCCAGCGGCAAGCCGGGGAGAGGCCAAATTACGCAGTGCTTCATGGAAAAAAAGTCGATATCGGTTCTATCAAATCATACTTCTTACACCCCTTCTCCGCTAAATCTATCAACTCTCGATCTTCTTTCCCGCACAAGGTATTCCCCGATTAGTCAAAAATTGCTTTTACTCATCCACTCGCATTCGCACGAAATCCATTCTGCTGTACTGTCCACCATCTAATACAACGCGATAGACGTGCTGTCAACCCCGGAAGTGGGGAATTGGCCTTTTTCCCGGCTTGCCGCTGGTGGCACACTGAGTTGTGAATCGACCGAATTAGAATGCAAAATGTCATAATCACGCCATCTAGTTTTTGTAATGCATGTCACCCTCTGTCCTCTGATGTAAGAGCTTCACCATTGACCACACCGGTGTCATGCCAAATAGTGCTCGTTGACAAACAGTGTCCACTCATTAAGCATTCTGGCGTCTGATTGGTCAACCACCTGTTATGTTGCCCGGGGCTTGCCCAGATAGTGTCTGTGCATACAGTCGTACTTTCCCATACTTCCGAGGACAATGCTTTGTGTTTCCTATTGTTCCTTTAATATAACCCAACCCCATAGACTAAGCACGTATGTTTTACTTCCGAGGACCGATTTCAACAAAAGACTGACTTGCGAGGACTGAAAGGTTGCTTTGTGTTTTCTTTCTCCTCTTGTCCTTGGACGTATGCCATAGTTGATTTGTTGGTGTCGATCCTAGATATTTGCACGATGATTTTTTTCGTTTTGTTCAACAATTTGGAGAATTTCAATTTTGATACCGTTAACAATAATGTTTACATTGAGAAAAAATGTGAGGCGGGGAAAAAAACTAAACTAAAGTGAGCAAGATACATTGTATAATGGGGATTGGCATTGATGTTAAGTGCCATACATGTACATCCTTGCGGTGATGCTGTATGGACAAAATAGTTAGCAGTGATATTGTCCTCTTTAATATGTCAAAATTTGAGGCTTTCTCGGGAATCTTCGTTACAATTTGTGATAAAATTTTCTGTATTCTTTATCTGTTTGATGATATTTAATGTGAAATCAGTGTAGTGGACACTATTTAACTCTAACAGTTCTAAATCCTCCAATTTTAATTATGATTTTTCACACAAGGGTTAATACAATTAAAGCAATTGAATATCATTTGCAATAATTATTTAATACATGTCAAGGGTTTTTACGGGCGGGAACAATAAAGCCCTGATCCCACTTACGCGAATTTGACGACGAATTAACATGAAGTCGATTCGTATCATTTCGTAATGAATCGCAAACGTGTCGTAAGTACTTTGTAATTGAATTCGTTGAGTGTCGTAATTATTCGCAAGAATTCGTAAACACCTCGTATTGTCGCGTAAGTCGTGGTGCCAATTTTGAAATTTTCTAAACTTTTACGAAGCGTTACGATTTCGTAAGCCTTCGCAATATGTCGCAAGGGTGTCGTAACTTGTCGTAATTGCTTCGCGAATGCATCGTACTCTTTTGTAACCATATCGGGCTGGTTCGGCAAATTTTTCCATCAACGAAGTTGTCACGACAGTTCACAAAGTAGTTGCGAAGCAGTTACGACACGTTACGAAGTTTACGACATGGTAACGAAGTAATTACGAAATGGTTTCGAACCAAGCCGAAAAAGTAGCGTCAACACGAAACACCTGTGTTTTGGCACAATGTTCTTGTGGTATGGGATGTAGAGAAAAGAGAAAACATTGTAAATTGTTTAATGTATCGATTCCTGTCCTTGGTTCCCTCTAAATGTCACACCTGTGTAAATGCGTTAGCGTGGAAAGACCCAGTACCTAACTGAAACAAGAGTGGCACTGAATCTAAGTGAACAAAGAAAACTGGCAGGCATGGGATTTGAACCTGTGACCTCCAGAATACCGTACCGCTGCTCTACCAAGTTGTCAGTTTTCTTTGTGACAAGTTTTTGATAGGAAAGGTATTTGTGAATGGAATTAAAAATGCAATAACCCAATCTTTTCTAACTTCAGTGTGGCTTAATTGTTTCCCCCTGCTTCTGGTTTGATAGGGTCCATTTATGGTGGCCACGCCTCTCCTCTGATCATTATTGACAAGGCAAAGGTCATGACCTTTTATATATAATAAAGCAATAATTTAAGTGTTGTTTGAATTCTGTTATGGTTGTCATACCAGTATCCATTCAAACTTATGAGCAAAGATTAAGTCTTTCTTGACCAAACCTTGAAATGGGAAGACCGTGTGGTTTCATGCCATGAATGAACATAAACCTTGAGGCAAAATTGTCCTATCAGTCATGTTCATCGATCATCATTAATGTGTAGAATCCCGGGGCCAACTTGAATTTCATAGAGCTGCGAAATGGTGGTAGAAAAGTTGTGATAACTAGCAGAAAAGTGTTGCCAATGTTATAGCATATTTTTTTTCACAGCCAAGTCGTGCTAATGCTTGCACGTGCGTGGAGATTACTACTGTTGCATCACTAATTTTAGCAAGCCATTGCCTCTCTAAAGTTAGCGATCTCTTTCCTGTGCGCTTACTGCTTACTGTCTCTATGAAATATGGATGGATATTTTGTTAGCCGTAAATCTCGCGCTTAGCCGAACTTTGAAATTTGGCCCTGTGTTGATTAGGATCATGAATAAAATTTCAGCCATGTACTATTTTCACTTGTTGGGATGTGCTGGACTCAATATTTTGGTTAGTTTTGGTTTCAAGACGTCCTTAGCGGTGCGACGTATAGCGCGCATGGCCGGCCGACAGCGCCCTCTAGCTACACACACGTCAAGGCCAAATCGGCCAGAACATCTTGGCTTTTTCGCATTGAAGCGCGCGAATTGCTTATGCATAATTTAACAGGCTGGTCAAACGAATAATCGCGCTTGCGCACTGATGGAGGAATCTCATGTTTTAGTAATAACTTACTGGTCAGTTAACGTACCTTGTACGTACTGTATATATCTCCGAGGACAAGATAAAAAAAGGAAACGTAGAGTCTTTTGTTGAAATCGGTCCTCGAACGTAAAGATACGTGCTTAGTCTATGGGGGTTGGTTATATTAAAGGAACAATAGGAAACACAAAGCATTGTCCTCGGACGTATTGGGGAAGTACGACTTTATGCACATACGTACAGAAACTAGACTAGTGAGTGTTTGCGATTTACAATGTACATGCGATAGGCCTAATGCAGCTGAGTCGCACGCGCATGCAAATGCCGCACAGTTCTGCTCGCGATTTCGCGAGCAGAACTTGCGAAATAGCCAAGACGTTCTTTGCGATTTGGCCTTGGCGTGTGTGTGTGTAGCTGAAGGGCACTGTCGGCCGGCCGTGCGCGCTATACGTCGCACCGCTAAGGACGTCTAGGAACCAAGACTATATTTTGGTGGGTAGTGTTGTGTGAATTTTTTAAAGGTACGTGTATAACGTACAACTTGGTCAGTGCTGTAGTCGAGTACACCCAATCCGAGTCCGAGGGGTCCGAGTCCGAGTCATTGTGTCCGAGTCCTTGTCCGAGTCCGAGTCCTTGTCCGAGTCCTTGTGTGAATCTCAAGTACATGTACAGTGTTCTCGTTGACACCGAGACAGTACACAAATACCACACAGCATGGTCAAAAAGGATATTTACAGTAATAAGAGGCTTTTATTTATGGCTAAGAGAGGCTTTTAACACTTATTGAATGACATTTAAGAATAACCTATAGGCCTATAGTCCATACATGTATGTATGTGATTTGGGGCACATAAACACCTGCAAGTATTGTCTAGTACTTTACTCAAGTGAAAAAATCCCTAAAACAAATTGGATTTTTGCACAGTAGTTTGAGAAACTTCAAAAGGAACCTTGCCGTGACACAACCTTGTGAAATTACTTTCAGCCATTATTATTTGAGATTATAATGCCAGAATAAAGAAAAACTAATGGGCTTTGTGATGATACTGAACTATCCATGTACCTTATTCCAATTTGAAAATATGACGTGAAAGAGATAATACCTACTGCAACCATGCAGAGAACATTTTTTTAATAAAACAGCTTTGAACAAAAATCACGCATTGCATGTGCCTCTAACGTCACCATAAAGACATCAATTTTTTTCAACTTTATCTGTCTTTTTTCTAAACCAAAATTGCCCCTGGACATTTAATTATACTAAAAAATCTAACAATTTATTCAACCAGATTGTTTTACTTCAACCAACGATTAGTTTGTTTACTGCAAAACTGGTCTTGGGGAACATTCCTCTTTAGCAGGGCTGTAGTCGAGTCCCGATGTGAGTCTGATGACAAGTAGAAGGTCAAACTTTAGCTTTAACATAGTGTTGCAATGATTCTTTATTTAAATTGTAATACACAAACTATTTTAGCAGACAAAACAAAATATGAGAATGTTTCTATGGTGCAGAAATTTAAATAAGTACTTCACAATTTTGAAATGTAGAAGATGATGTCATGAATATCCGTATTGCTAGTACTAGCCTACTACACCCTAGCGCAAAAATCGGCAAAATAGATTTAATTTGTGAATGAATAACTTTGGGCCAATCATAACGTGTACAGCACACTACAAGTACAACCGGTATTCCATCTCCGAAGCGCGTATTCGCAAGTAATGGACGTTGTGGCTTGACTGGCAACTACACGGACACCGCGCCTTCGCGCATGCATGCAGCGCATTCGATCGTAGTTCAGATTCTGGTTGTTGTTTTCTTATTTGTCCCGGCCGTACGTACGTCCGCGCCCATACGCACGTCTGCGCCCAACGGAAGAGAAGTTCGGCAGCGTGCCCTCTCCAGACACCACCCAGCCAACAAACGCTCTCCCTGTTTTCAGATGTGAGTATCGGGCCGGCCGGACACATACGTACGTACGTACGTACGTACGGGCGGGCGCGCGCGCAGCCTATCGAACGAAAACAGTCCAGGCAGTTACTACTTTTTGTACGTCACACACATGTACGTAGAGCGAGCAAATGGCGAATTCATGCTATGTTTAATCCGGTACCCAGTCTCCGCGCGTCGCTGTTGGACCGACGTCTCGTCAGGCAACCGTCCATACCTCATGTACTGTGCTCGTATACGCATACTTAAACTCGTCCCGAGGGTCTACTTTCATCCTCGTTCTGGAAGCGTGTTGCTTGAACACCATGGGGACGAGGTTGACGCGTACTGTACTACCGAATTAAGTACATGTGTGTAGGCTACTGACGGGATTTGCTGACTAAACACTCCGACTTCGTTAAAAAATTGCGGTAAAATTAAAGGTAAAAATCAGTGGTTTTTTTGGCCGGACTCTGGCCGAGTCCTCGAACTAGTTGAGTCCTTATTGTCCGAGTCCAAGTCCTTACTGTCCGAGTCTGAGTCCAAGCCCTTGAAAATCGAGACTCGAGTCCGGACTCAAGTCCTCCAGCACTGAACTTGGTATTAACAACAAATTAATGAATAGTTTAAGTCTGAAAGCTCACTCTTCAAAAAGATGGTAACGGTACCAATCCTCCTGAGAAATAGCTCCATTTGAAATGCTGTCATCTGAAGTTCTTCACAATAAGCCAGTGTTGTAGATCTCCAGACCGAAACCAGGCCTCGGTCTCGTCCTAGCAATGTCTCGGTCTCGGGAGGGCTGGGCTCGGTCTCAAATATGCGGGTCTCGATCTGTCTCGGTCTCAGATGCCAAGGTCTTGGGTTTTACCCTCAAGACACGTCAAGACCCGTCAAGACCCGTCAAGACCACAACAAAATACAATGCACCATATGAATCTAGTCTTCACTCCAAACATAGGTTATACAACTTTGTAAATGTACAAGTTTGAAGAATTAAATTGAAGCAGTCTCGAAAGCCTTGATCTCCTTCTCGGTCGGTCTTGGTCTCGGACATAAAGGTCTCGACTACAACGCTGATTGCTTTATGACTTTGATCCCAGCAATCAAAATGTATAAGCACATAAAAGAACATGCATAAAACCACTGTTAAAAGAAAACGTTTTTTTACTATTTCCTTGTGTCTCGGATGACAGATTGAACTGAAACTTTCACATACTTGTTTATACTCTTGTATAAATACATAGAATCACACAAAGGTGTGAACACCGTCTTGCAGCTGTCTCATCAGCTCTGCCATTGCTATTATATGATCATATTATTTAATCATAATGTTTATTGTTGAGCATAAAATGTATTGTGAGGTTGTCTGCCGAAGCACCCATCTTTTTAACACTACAGCATTTTGCATTAAAAAAAATGTACAATTCATTATTTCTCTTGAAATGATAATACTTCCTTTTCAGGTAGTACCGGAACCTGTTAAATATAAGCCAATCCCAAAATTAAATCTCGGAAAGTGCTGTTGATACATGTATTGTTCGTAAAACGTCCGTACGTTAATACTACCACATCGGTGCATCAATGCAGCAAGATGCAAGTACAATGAGCTTTGTAGCTTTACGATTTAAATTACATTTTCGCAAGAGTCATAAAGGTTAATCTGTTTTGTTTGTCTGTGTACCCTGGTTTTCAGAATTCCCCACAAATGACATTCAAAAAGTTTTCATTGTCTGAGAAATTCCTAAGTCATATGTTATTTCGGTCACGGGTACTCGACTCGGTTCCATAATCTGGAATCAGTTCCTGACATTAGCAGTCGGGTACTTGGGTACCCGGTTCGAATGGCACAGCCTTACTTCCTTGGATAGATTAAACATTCTGATTGGTCACTCGTCATATTGTCATGTTTGAACTGCCAATCCAGGGGACTGGGAGCACAGATCTCTCATCCATAAATTTGGCTGTACCATGACAGAGGGAGACTTCTTTATTGAATGTTTTTTAAAATCAGTCTCTTGCTTTTTGTGTCAAGTATTTGCAATATGTGGGACAGTTTTAAAATTGAGGTATAGGCCTATAATTGTTGTAATTGTCAGTATTTTGATCTTTTTTTTGGAAGATTTTAAAAAATGAGCTCCCTCATAGACAGCACTTAAAAACGAATGACTGAGTAAAGTTTGCCCATGCTAAATAAAGAAATTAAAAATATAATTTTAATTTACTTACATGGAAAGTTTAGACAAAAAACCCAGAAGGAGATGTCACATGTTTCCTTGATAATCATACATACATAGCTTTATAACATAGCATTGTCCATTTTCATCACAGATTCAAAATTGCATGCAGTCAATTTGTACATTCAAAAACCAATTTGTGGACCATATGTTTCAGATAATATCGTCATTCGTTTTTATTACCAAAAAATTCTGAATTGCTACTTGTATCATTGGTTCGTGCATTCTTCACATGGAAAATGAACACAATGTGTCGGACTTCATCTGAAGCTAACGTGTACACAAAAATTAATGGCAAGCCCCCATTTGCATTCATACATCTTTTTCAATATTGTGTGCAGTGTAATGACATTACATGTACGTATGTTTGTACTGGTATGATAAAAAACTTTTCTCCTAAATGTTCAAGGGTCAAGTTCTTCTGGTTTAATGAAGTGGCTAATGAAACTTGTGATGAGCGCAGATCTAGACCAACAATAGTTGTGTATGTTGGGTGTGGGACGTTTTGAGGACCTGAATGTCAGAAATATTTGGGAAAAACCTTTTGACATCTTTGAATTTTGGGGTCAAAATTCTAGGAAAGTGTTTCAGGGGCTGTATCGAACCCCCATAGAACTGCACAAGTGGTTTTGGTTCACTGTGGGGAAGTTATGAGTTCAGCCAATTAAGTGGCAAAAATATGCACTAATATTTTAATTAGAATTCCAAAAACAGTCAAATTTTACAGCCTGGGTTTGTCCTAAAGGCAAGCCAGTTTAATTAGTTTTGGTTTATAATCTGTGACTAATGTTGCAACATCTGTTGGAGTGAAATCATTTCAGCAGTGTTTCCCAAATGTTTTTTAAGAAATCAATGCTTTTTTATCAACGTGTTCGAGTGCTGGCTGTTTTAATTTGGTTTTGTAACATTCAGAAAATGTCACATGATTCCTGTTTGGGGAACCACAGCCGCTATACCACCTCTGTTTCTTACATTATAGGCCTGTCTTTTTTTTTGGTACCCCCGTCTGGTCATCGGAAGGTTTTTTTCCTGTCATTTTGGTGGTAATGTTTCCTGCAGCTTTCACTGGAACTGCTCACTGCCTGACGAATGTTCCTCCTCGATCGGTGGACCATATACACGCTGGGAACATTCATGCCTCGGGCAGGGTTGGGAGAATTTAGTGTGCTGGTTTCCGCCCACACATTGACCGCATTTGGCGTTACCTGGCATGGGGCTATACACTGATTGCCGCGGTCGAGTGCTGGCAATAATCTCCCGCACACAACCTCTGACCCCACATTAACAGAGATAAAGCCTTCGCCCCGATGTGAGGCTGTAGAGTACATGGCTGGCATGACATACATTATTTGTACATCATGTAGGAAAATGCTCGGCCCAGGTTTGTTTATCATTTTTGTTGTGACCGTAAATGATCCGAGGGGCCTGTATGTGGCAGGGTCCAAGATTCACAGCCAGATAAATTGTTGGATTCCTTTGTGTCCCTTCATTAGGTTTTTTTTTTTTTTTTTTTTTGCTACGGCAAATAAACTCTGTCTAGCTCTAAGGCCAAGTGCGGCCATTTTTTTCTTTCCAGGAAATACTTTAGGTATGGTCATGCTGCAGGCTATCCTATGGTCTTCTGTCTGTGCTTTTTCTTCTGTGTATTGGGCCATATCTCTCGGAACAGTTCATACGCACACAATATTTATTTATTTCTTTATTTGTAAAACCAGGGTAGCCCAAAACATTGGAAATGAGAACTAGCAACAAAATATACAACACAACAATTTAGCAACCTGATAGAAACAACTTTGGTAAACAAGACTAGTCATGAATTTGAAAATTGTAAACATAGTTATTTAGAATATTCTTGGAATAAAAGATGTGCATTATCACATTAAGACTAGCAAAGACAGACAAAAAAGGATTGAGTCAGCCCTTAAAAAAAAGAACCAAATGTGTCAGTAAAGTGCCAGCCTTGTCCCATAAAAAAAAGAATTCTTCTAGGAATCCTTTATATGATCCCTTTAAAACCATATATTTAAATAATTATGTCACGTAAATTTCCCAGATGTTTGAGTAAGATGAATTGCCAATTGGAGTTAATACGTGTAAATGTCGATGGCGTACTTTTGCAAATTTGTAATGTCTATTTTGTTTGTTTTAAAGTAACGGGGAATAACCATGTGGAACTTGTATCTGCACATTTGTGGTTGTGGCATCGGCCCTTGCATACTTTTTCATACAATCATGAGTCTACTTTCGCCATTTTTGCTTCCAAAATGTACCGCCATATCCCAGACTTTTTCAATGTGCAGTACAAAACACCATATTGCGAAGCTCATGCAGTGTTAGTCATGTTCCTGGCCTTTGAACTCGTGTTCCACCCGGTCGTTCATATTATGATAAGAAATAACACCCCCGTGCGCATGACCGATGGCCCATTTTGATGTGCCCATGAGTACACCTGATCCTCCCCCCCATCATGCTCACATTTCCTCCGCACTATAGAAGCAGAATTGATCAAGAGATGTCCCGCCCAGGGCACATTTTTTCAAGTGTACCCTGACCTGACCTGTTTTGGTGACCCTGTCCTGATAATAAGTCAGCCGGGTTCTGCCAACTTCACCTTTGAACCCATGTTTTCAAGAACGGATGTATGAGTCTTCAGGAGTCAAATGAAAAAATGAAGAAAAAAAACATTACACGGGGGCGTAAGGCATTTTCCTGTCATGTTTTGATTCATGATAAATAAGGGATTGGTCACATTTGCGGCCAGTGTAAAAACCACGGCCTTTAAAGTTGTATGTCTGTGCTTGCATGGCCGCAACGAAAATTATTGTCCTTGGATTAATCAAGGCCATTATAATCAATTGTAATTGCCATTCATGATGGAAATGTTGTTGACGCTGTAGCTATCATTAGCTTCATCCAGCAGCGCTGTCAAATAACGAGTTTCAATAATGAATATCTCTCTTTTTTTTAGTCAGCATTTTGGCATATTGCCTCGTCACCTTCTTAGACTAATGACATGATGTACATTTGGATTCTCACATTGTTACATCTTGCCCCCCCCCCCCCCCCCCCACCCTCCCTACTTAACCCCTTGAGTACGGTATTTTACGGGAGACGTCGGGGTGCCGCGGCGGCTCTGGCAGCCAAGCGAACCGCTACAATGTGTTTGTGCAGTCAAGCGTAACCTATACACAACAATCCAACAATGGATTGAAACTGCACAAACAGCGGCCAATTGCGTCATCCGGCCTGGCGGCAACCTTTTTTTTTTGCGCCATATTCCATCATCCGTACGCAAGGGGTTAAATGAGGCAATTGTTAAAAGTTATACTGTGGGTGACCATTATACACAGGATACCATGGACAAAGTAAAACAATATTCCACCACGTTTAAACGACCAATTTCTTTTCTTGGGTAGATTGTCAGTTACTTGTGAGGAGTTAATAAGCCCTTTTCACACGATGCGAACAAACTCACAATGTTTGAGACTCCACTTATGAGCGCCGATTGTTTATGTTATCATTACATGCTCCACAAGATTTGCAAGCTTTCGCACAACATGAAATAAAAAGCTGAACGACATTCTTCGAGATGACCGCACGCATTTGGCTAGTTCCCACGTCACTACCGGACATGAAATGGAACATAATACTTGTAGCAGTATGGTAGTGCACGAATTGACGTAATCCCAGCATGCATGGCAGCGAAAAGACATCCCAGTAAATATAAGAGGAAACGGACACATCCATAAATCAATTATCAACCATTGTTACAATACCAATTTTAAGAAACGGATTTGAAGCGTCACTGAATGGGATAACATCCCAACACACAACACTACATCAACATAACATCACAACAACAACCACAATATCATAACATCAAGAACAGCAACATACGTACACCGAAGTCCGCTAATTTCAAAGCAAAGGTCGCGCATGCGCATAGGGAGCCGCCTTCGCACGGGACCGTTGTTCATTTGACAAAGAATCGTTTCACACAGGTTGGCATGCATTCCTTGCTAGCGGAAGATTTTGTCATAGGTCTTGACCTCCTCCAAATTATGTTTGAGAAAAAAATCGCAAGGAATGTCAGTCACTCTCAAGCAGTGGTTTCCTTTCACATGATAGGCATTTGTAACATTTCTCAAACATTGAGATAATCTCTCAATCGTTGCGAGTTTTTTTGCATCGTGTGAAAAAGGCTTTATTTTCACAGCTTGTTTGCATTTTTGTTTGACTCCTGTTTCATACTGTAAATGTCTAAATGATATTGTGAGTACATTTTGTACCTTGATTGACATCATGGCAACAGCACTCTCACATTTCATGAAAAATAGCTGGAACATTTTAAATAGTGAAAAAGAACACTTAACCTTTATTTCTAGTCCAAAAATTGAATTCATTTCCGATTACACAGTTCAGAAGCATTGATATTTATGCAAAATATCCCTTGTGGTTTGTTTGACGAAAAATTTCTTTGAGATCAATTTTCATTGGTGGAGCTGACAAGACAGTGGCGGTGAGGCAGTGTTCATTACTTTTGTGGGATTCAACATGAAATAGCAAATTTCTGAAAGTTTTGAGCTCAATCCATCATCTGAGTCGCAAGGCAATGGTGAAAAACTGCCATTGGTTTTAACAGTGGTTTTGTGCACGGCCATTATGTGCTAATTGCGCTTGTTGAAATTAAAATGTGGTGTTTTTTTAAAGTGTTTTTTGATGTCTTCCGATACAAATTTCTTGAAGATGACAGCATTTCAGATAGAAATAGTCATCTGCAGGTTTGGTAGCATCTTTAAAAACAGTCAGGTTCCAGATTCAAACTAATCATTTTGGTTTTTTGTTATCATTAACAAAGATACATGTATATCATTATAGCTTTAATAGTAAGAGTATGAATTTGAAGTCTTGCATTGAGGCCCGCCGTGTATTACGGTGTACCCAAGCAACACAAAATCATACCCCCCCCCAAAAAAAAACTGAGTGTAAATTAGGATTCAGTGCAGTTGAATTGGGTCAGGCTGGTGCACTCCTAGTGTGTAGCTGCATATATTCTGATGTCACCGGCTTTCATCTCCCCCTCCAGAAATCAATTATTATTTCACGGTCTACTGGAGAGGGGAACAAGCAAATGTCCCATCATTCATGAAGCCAATTATACCGGCTTGTCTCAGAGGGTGCTTAGCTGTGACCCACTTTAAAGAGGGATGCTGGATATGTTCCTGAAACTTGGGTTTTTTTTTTCTTCCATGAATGCACCATATGTCAAATTTTAGCAAATGTGAAATTATCTTTCCGCGACAAAAAACATATGATATGACAACTTTCAGTGGCCATCACCGATGCAGAAAATAGTGAAATATGAAGGTCAGTAACACTCGGCATATAAAATGATTATTTATTCTTAAATTTGAATCTACTAATTAGCATGGGTAATTTTTTGTCAATGACACAATCAGATATGCTTCCTTACCATGGACGACTTTTGGTGTACCCTTCCTCCCAGCTTATTATCGTTTTTTATTTTATTTATTTATTTATTTAATGTAATCTTCAAAGAGGGTAGTCCATTTCAGTTAAAAAACTGCTTTCCAAAGGAGCCCTCTGATATAAAAATTACAAACAAATATGAACATTAGACAAATGAAATATAAAAAAAAAAATTAATATCAATTAAAAAAGTATTTCAATAATACCATTTTTCTGATCTACTGTCCATGCTCCTCAACAATTGTAATTGAATTATCTGCCCACTAACATGGGTGGATTGTTTTCTTAAATAACTTTTGTATTGCTAGAAAAATAGTACCGGTAATTAAAAAAAACAAAAAAAACAAAATTATTTTTATCAAAAAGAGCACGAACAGTATATCTTTAAAAGAGTGATTTAAAGGGTGTACAATTGACGGATTGTACAATGTAGGACTGTGGGCTGCAAGTGAGGTCAAATTTCACTGCATCATTGGCCACTCTGGGGCTCTGAAAAAAAGAGTGCATAGTTTGAATCTGAAAAAGCTGATGGCAATAAACTGAATTTGAAAATGAAAAGGAAGGAAAAGATGCATTCTCCTGTTCTTAGGTTATGCCCAAGGGTCTTGGATTGGGTCTTTCTTTGTCTTCCAGATGTAGTCTGTCACTGTACACGTATACTCGGTGCTTTCTGAAAGAGCCTGTGATAGAGCTACCAAATCCCCACATGATCCCCACATGATCCCCACAAAATCCCCACAAATCCCCACAAGACATGGGTGGCCCACAGGAAGAGGAGGGTAGAGACAACTACAGTATGACTAAAATGTACATTAGGCACAATTTTTAAAGTTGCTACATCGATCTACATGTACATGTACATGTAGATACACGTTTCGGGGGTAAGACAGAATTTAAGCTACATGTATAATTTGCGAATCGAGCAGTAACATCTTATGCCAACAAAATAATACCCCTAAGTAGGTCTGTTCCGAATATACCGAACATTCAAATATTCGATCCTCAACCGAATATTCGAATACCTTTTTGCCGGTTCGAATATTCAAGAAAAATATGCACGTTCAGATACGACTCTGATGCTATTTTAGTAAAGCCCCAATTTTCCTGTTTTCTAAAATCAAAATTCCGTTTTCTTAAAATGTCTTCGGGTTTCTTTTAACATACCTTTCACTTCAGGCTTTCTGTTGCATGTTGATGTGCACTTCAACTTAGTTAAAGCGCCCTTCAATACCGCATTAACAGTTGCTTGGTGTGGACTTCAGTCAAGTTTTCTCTCTTGTCTGTCAGCAAATGTTTGTACTGGGAGAACGATCTCTCCCTATCAACACTAGTGCACAATTCTGCCAAATGTTCAAAATGGCTTGCCTGTGCACCAATCCGGGACCACTGTGCACGCGCGGTGAGAGCCCAGTAGGTCGTGTAGCAGTGTTGTGAATAGCGTGCTTGTCGCATGTTGAATCGCGCTGCGAAAGGTGTCTTGGAACCAAGACTTCAATTTGCATTTTAACAAGAACTCAGCTGGTTCCCAATGAAATACGAATCCCTGCAGTACTGCCGTGTTACCAGTGATGTCGCAGCACGTACGTACGTGCGTGCGTTTGGCCAGCAATCGCTTCAGTACTGGTACGATGTGCATATTTGGTAAGAAAGAAATGAAGACGACACTATGAAAAATCACGAAAACTGTTTATTAGGTTCCTTTTTAAGTTTTCATGCATTTTTTGGCAGTTAATATGGAATTCCGTGTTGTCCTCATTTTCCGTGAAATTCCGTCCGTTTTCCGTATCACGGAGGACTTCGGACTACATATTTTAGTAGAAAGTTACGGAGTTTAGCAGTGTCAAATGCCGCATTTTTGTCGAAGGTAACTTTTTTGTGGCCAGAGGTTTTGTTCCCGTCCGTAAAACCCTTGACACTTGTAAAAAAAAATATTCCTGCAAAAATGCAGGCTGGAGTTTGGTTTCTTATCAGAACGTTACGTACCTATAATGATCTTGATTCAACGGGCGCATGCAAAAATAAACACTGCCGTATGGCGCGGCATGCAGTTGCAGCTGACGCATAAAAAACTTGATCGACGAGTATTGAATAATCGGTAAAATCCAGTTTAGAATAAACAAATACTGAATTATTCAAAAATGAACATCCCTAAACCGTAACTCCCCGGGTGGTGTGAAAAATGGCATTGAAATTAGAGGATTCAGGATTGTCTGATGAGTAGCAGTAAGCTCTACTTGTCTGGTGACGAGTACTGCAGCCTTTCAAAGGAGAAACCAGTTGTACTGTTTAATAAGCATACCAGACATGTACATGTGTCTAAAAGTGAACAAACAAATTGCCCTAGTATTACAGATAGTGTAGGAGTTTGTCTTTTTTGGCTTTGGGGATTATGAAAGTTCACATTTTTTTTACGAATACATGTTTTTCTTGTGCTACTGATATTCTCACAATTCTGTAGATTGGGTATAAAGATTTCACAGCCATGCATTGATTTCTTTTGTTTTTATACCCTGGCAGGCTGCAGGGCGAGGTTCTATCAGTTGTAATGCTTGAAAATCACATTGCTAGAACATTTAATAATTAGGGTTTGTTTGCCTGATTAATTACAGGCCATTTTTAATTCACGATCACATTGGAAAGTTAATGACTCCAGTAATGCTAGCAGATTTAAAATTCTGTTTTAGCCACACCAAAAAAAGCACAGAAATAGCTTTAAATGACTTAAACATTTTCAAAGGATGTTTGTCAACCCCTTCCCCCTATACATGTAGCAACAGACTTATTTCTTTTAGGTCACTTAGAGTCTTTTTTGGGGGGGGGGAGAAGAATTGGTGTAAATACTGTTAAAAAAAAGAAAGTCCAAACCCTCTATCTTCGTTTAGTTTTTCTGTACAATTGTAGAATTAACAAGAATCCATTAACTGCAAGCTGTTTATTAAGAACGTGAAGTCTATCTGCTTTGTCATATCATGCAAATTAGCATTAAAACTAGCAAAATAGAAGCGATGTGAATAGCGCTGACCTACTCCCATTTATTGTCCAAGGATTTACAATATGCTGTAAATGGCCAGGCCGACCAACTCGCCGCCGTGCGCAGTCCATCAGCACCCCGACAATGTGTGTGCTATCTTGGGGCCACGTTACTTTCGCTTGGCCTACTTCAACCTGGTCCGCAGGTATGTAAATAACACCAGACGGACTTGCGCCGTCCCTCGTCAAATGTCTGGCGCTCTGTTACTGTAGGAGAGAATGAGTTGGGTTTTTTTTAGGTGGGGGGGGGGGGGAGATATACCATGGTTAATATGGCTAGTTGGTTCTTTCTCTTACCAACGCTTCATTGAGGGTGTTTGCTGGCCAGGCCAGCCTGTCTGGGGCCCTCACTCTATCACAAAGCTTTCCCCGTCAATTTCCCCACGGCTTGCCCCCACGTATTCTTTTTATGAGCACTGACCATGTGATAAATTAAAGAGGGAGGGTATTGATTATTACTTTGAATGCAGATCTGCCCTGGAAAGCTGTAACAGAGGGGGGAATTCATAGCCAAAGTACAATACAGCCTGCTGGAATAGCCACTCTTGTTGTGGACGTGATGTTCGCTCTGTCTGGCGAGAGAATATATAATTGGGTCAGGCTTATATACTGCATAATATGAATTTCTTTTCTTTCTTTTTTTCAGAAATAAACTACCATCAGGACAGAATTTTGTTCATGTTGGGGTCATTCAGCTATTGATTTGAGGAAACGGGAAAACATACGCAGACATTTACTGCACAAAAATTTGTATAATATATTTTCATGCATGTGCACTTTCCAGTATGAACATGTGAACATGATTTTTGTAATGTCCATAATTTTATTAAATTTATTATTTTTTTTTTTCTTTTCAGGTTTGATTCAGTGAGTCATTCTCTGTTGCCCATGATTATTTGTGTTATTCTTTAATTATTGTCTAAAGCTTCAGGCGAGTATATATATGCCATATGCCTAGTCTACCGCGACTCTCGCAGCCTGTTAGTGTTACATCGCGGCCGCAGTAAATTAGCTTTTTTTTTTTTTTTTTTATAGTTCTTCGTCCGTTTCTATTGTTACTCAACAGGAAAATTGCCGTAGATTGACCAAAACAAAAAATGAAATTTGTGTTTTACCATTTTTGGTCCCGGACTTGGATCTAGACTAGGATCCAGACTCGGCATAGACTTGACTCAAGTATGGCTTACTTTGTTTGGACACTTTTGCAACGAGTGAAGATATACAATGTATGTAGTATATGTTGTCAAGTTGAGAAGTGGCAGTCATTTGCATTTGCAATGATCATGATAATCCTTTTTTTTCCGCGAGGGACGTAACTCTGATGGCAGCCAAGTGTTTCAGGTCACATACATGTAGAAGAACACTTGCCGAGAAAGCTTTGAAACTCTGTTGGCATTTTACCAGCATACCTCGACTTTAATGCAGTCCAAAGGGAACCCGCGTTAACGCGTCCCTATCAACTTACCATGATGTAAATTTACCAGGCCGAAAGCGGAAGATTTCCGTGCAGCCACTCGCCGAAGTTATCAGGGACGATAAAAAGTCCAATGGGAACAGCCCCTGCGCTTTAGAACTACCACGACCACGCTGAAAACCACTTTGCAAACAATGCAACTTCCTGTATTACATCAACTACATGTGCACAGCGATTATCGATAGCGTGCACGCGAAAATGGCGGTATGGTTCCCTATCTCCTTATGTATATTACACCCACATGTGATTACATGCAGTTGTAGCGGAGCGAACCGACTGACTGCGTACATGCAACAACTAAGTTTTTTGCACGTACGTTTGCTGCTTGAATCATGGCAGATTTGATCATTTTTGTGAGAGGTTTAATTGGGTTAGATGTCAGTGCAATTTTAGCGTGCAAACTAAAAAAATACCTTAAATGTCACTGTGTCATATCTTGTTTAGGTCAAAGGTCATTGTGCACAGCGGCCAACATTCTGCCAGCCTCGCAAAGGCGAGTATTAACATTCCGTCGCAGTTATAAAAGTCCAAGTGGGAACGCACGGTAGTTATGCGAAGGCATGTCGCGGAAGAAAAAGTCCAATGGGAACATGGCTTTAAACCCTGTAAAGATCCTTGCATTCACTAAGGGAATAAATATGACCCACTCTACAAAAATGAGTCTAAAGTAAAGAGGGTTTCCGGTATCACCATGTGAAATTGATCTCTTTTGAGTTGCGTGGTTCTGAGAAGAACCGGTTTATTTTAACTCGACGTTTCGAACAGCATGCTGTGTTCGTAATCAGGAGACTGATGTCAACTGATGACCAAATCGCATACGGGTCCCGTGTGGTTCGTGACAGGGATCGAGACCTCCAAAATTTTGCATCGATGGCGACATCCGTGCGACGATCACTGAGATTGGTCGTGTGAATGTATCAATGAGATTTTCGCAGGATACTGTGCAGTGAAATTGCCTTTACGCATGCGCGGTTTGCTGTTGCTCTACACATGGAGGAAGGAAACACTACAATTTAACACACAAATTCAGTTTTGATTAGTCAGTTGCTTGCTGCGTAATGAGTTTTTTGTAGATCAGTAGATTCCCTGTAAATAAACAGCATTTCATTGGTGGTGCTGTATATTTACAGCAAATATATATGTTATATTTATTTTTACAAAGTGCATGTAAATTTACATCCTTTGTATAACATGTAATTGCCGTTAAAACACAAACAAAATACCGACAGGGACACATAGGTCACAGTACCATAATTGTCCGTCCCGTTAAAACTAAAATACGGTGGTTGTTTGTTTTTAAAAGGGGGAACCTGTTATTTTACAGGAAATACCCTAGAAATTTCATCGTTTATAGAATATCGTAGTACCAGCGATACACGTGTAGCCTTGGACCCACGCATGCAAACACTGCAAAACGATGGACGTTCGCTACCGGACTGTGTTGTATCGTGTGAAAGCCTGCTATGAAATCGCAGGCATCCATGGGCGTCAGACGCCCGGCGCCAATCATCACAGATGTGTGTTTCAAGCTCTCCTGTGAAACGGCTCAAGCCCGGCCCACTTGATCACCCAAGCTAGACCAGGGATGGGACAGGCTGTATGCTCCTAAGATAACCTAAGATAACCCCTGTGTTAGTTCCTCTGATGTCCCCAGTGTTTGCACTGGCAGTGCCTAGAAAAAGATTGGCTTGTGGATAGGTCTGGTATTTTTGCCTATTGACAAAACCTGTGTTTTGCACTTATTAAAAAATTCTGATGGTTAAATTTGACCACTGTTCACACTTTTGAATTTTACCGAGACCATGGTTAAAGTAACCAAGCTGGCAATAACATGCATCTACATGAACCATACTTTCCTTGTTCATTGTGACAAATATGACCTTGTGGAACACCGTTTGTTATTATTATGCAGTAATATTTTGGACATTTTGTCCTTATTTAGTCACTTTGAACATTTACCCAAAAGTGTTTCAAGACCGATAAGTGATTGGCACTAAAGCTTATTCTGAACGTTGGTTTTTTATTTTTTTTGGTAATCTTCAATTTTTAAAACAAATTTCATAAATAATTTTCTAAGATATACTTTTCATAGATAAACTTTTTTAGGGCCCTAACTCTGCTCCTTCCCTGCATTTACAACCATGTAAAGTTTTTCGCTGTTCTTTGTTTGTACACGACACTGCTTATTTGTTTTTCTAAACACAGATGAGGATGATACGCATGGAATCCTGGAAGGTGAGGAAGCCCCGGCGTTTGACCTCATCAAATGCGGTGAGTGTAACGCAGACTTTGCCTTGGCCGACATAGTCAAATTCATTGAACACAAACGGAAATGCTACCCCCGGGCCAACCCCCTGCAGCTGATGTCCTCGCCCGAAGAAGCAGAAGAGGACAAGGATCCAACCCTGGGCAAGACGATGGAGACGGAGGACGGGAGGGAAGGGGAGGAGCAAGTGGAGAAAGAGGAGGATGCAGTCGCCATAGCCGACGTGGTGGTGAGGTCCGAAAAGCCAAAGATAATTACTCCGATTAAGAGGATATCGTCGTCATCGTCAGTTCAAAGAGATCCCGTCTCACCCAGAGTCAAGCAGACTCAGACACAAACTGCAGGTCAGTGAGTTTTTACTGTTCTCTCGCCTTGATCAAGGTTTGAAATGGTTGATCAAGGTTAGTGTGGTAGCATCAGAATGTTGCCTTATTTCGTAGAGCTTTTTAAAGGCCGACCGGCTTTGTCATGCAACTATGTAGTGGATTTTTCTAAAGACGCACAAATGAATGAATTTTTTCCATTTACAAAGTTGTGTGGCAAGATGTGCATTGTGTTGTGTGTATTTAGAAAAACTTGCAACATTGTTGGGCAGAGAAATTGCCATAATTTTAAAATTGGCTCTTTTGGTAAAAGTTGTGCTCACTGTAACAGATATGTTGTGCTATTGAAGCAGTATTTAACAGCCAAGTCATTGTGCTTACTGCTAACACCTGCCTTATGCCTGGAAGTTTCTTGTCTTGGATCACTAATATGGGTTTCACACTACTCTGAACTTACCCAGGTAATTTATTACCCGGGTAGTTGTCATTACCCAGGAAGAAACTAACCCGGAGATTCGGTTTCACACTGCAAAATTAACCCCGCAATTCTGCTTACCCGCTTCAGCACGCACCCGGGTAAAGTTGCTGTCCCACCTACCCACGATCACGCTTGCGCTCCCACTGCCACCTGAAAAGTATGAAAGCGTGAGGAAAAGCGCAGTAAGGTCTCTCAGAACGATTTGGTGACGAGTCAAGGACGGAAGAAGGTCACCATGAACTACCTTGAGCGCCGAACCTCGACGCTTGTTTTGTGCATGCTCAAAACAAGCGCAGCGGGTCGCGCTCTGACGAGAGCGGTGTAATGACGCAGTACAGTCGCCATGGCAGCACAAAGCGAACTACATAAGCGTAATGCATAGAAGCGACTTGGGGTCGCAGAAATCGTCCCCTACGACTGGTGTGCGACTGGTGTGCGACTGGTGTGCGACTGGTGTGCGACTGGTGTGCGACTGCTGTACGCTCATTGGGCTCTCAATACGTGCCTCTCCCGTTCTTATTGCGCCGTTACTGTACTTCCACTATGCTTTATGGGCTTGTTTCCGCTCATTCTACATCCACACTGCGCTGCCACTGAGACTATGATGCTTGTAATACGTCCAAGGCGTTGTTCCGACGTTTGCAATAGGTTCACAGTGCGTTCTTATTATGATCCCACTTCCACTGATGCAAGAGGACTGGGCGACCGTGGAGACTGTGATGGAGACGGCCTTCCTCGACCTCTGCCTCGTCCTCTGGACACTGAGATCTTCCCTCTGGCGGCGGACTTCATGTTTTTTTTTGGCATGGTGCACACACAGCGGCTGAAAGTAGAAAGTAGACCTCGCAGGAGGCTCTATATACACGCCGCGCACCCGCAGTGAGCGAGTTGCAAACGTATTGAGAGCGTAGTGATAGCGCAGCGAGAGCGACTTGGACGCACTGAGAGCGCACAGAGCACAGTGGGAGCACATTGAGAGCGCACTGAAGATCAAACTGGGAACGCATACATGTAGGGTCGCAGTGAGAGCGTAATAAGTGAGTCAGGAGTGTACTGTAAGCTACTGTTAAGCTACCTGGTGTCATGGATTTCAACATTTTCGGCGATGTCACTGCGCTTTGGTGAAAATTTTCAAAGTCCGGGAGCACAAAGTGGTCGCCGGCTGATCGCGGTAGGTGTGACAGGGGTTTAACTTGTAGCCGCGTTCACACTATGCGAATGATAACCCGGAGAATGTGCATTCCCAACAAACATGACGGTACTGGGCCGATGCTGGCTACTTATGGGTTCGTTCCGGCAGTACTATACAGTGTAAACGGTACAAGACCAGAAGTGGGCCAATCATGGCTTGATTACGGCGAAACGGTTTGAGTTTGAGAGAATGATGGCGTTATCCCATTCAGTGACACTTCCCTTCTGGTGACTTGTGTCACTTAATCCCAAACTCGTGTAGAGTCGATCTTAAGTATGAGTTTTTGCTTATGTCCGTATAGCATGGTGGAGATAGGCGGACATAAGGGAGCTGTGACCAGGTTAGGTTTGGTGGTTGGAGGTGCGAGTAGAGGATCGTAGTTCTCAGATCCTCTTATGAGCAAGAGCATGCTTTCGTGCCTTGGCGTGTGGCACTCATCAGTTGCGTATGGGTGATTCAAAAAATGAATCGATGCCAACTCGCAGGGTTTTTGATTGAGTGTTTCTCAATCAACTGTAACGTGACATAAGTTTGGAAATGGAGCCATAAGCTGGCCGATAAAACACCACGAAGCGCACCCACTGACCCGGGTAGAAGAAAACCCGGTGAGCATTCACACTATTGTTGGTAACCCGGAGAATCGTCTCAAGGTCGTTGTTAACCCCGAGATTGGTGGGTTAACCCACCCCATGAGCAGGGTTGGAAATTACCCGGGTTGAGTGGGGTTTTGAGGCAGTTAACCCAGAGAATTTCTAACCCGGAGAATTGTAGTGTAGATTACCCGGGTAATCTCCTGGTTAAATTTTTCGTTAACCCGGCAATTACCCGGGTAAGAGCATAGTGTGAAACGGGCTTAAGTTAACCCTAAAGGGCCGGTCACACTGGCCACAATAACGATAACGAAAACGATACAAATAAACGCTCCCTATTGGTGGATGAAACGCGCGCGTATTACACGCACGACAATTCCACCAATCAATGCCGTTTATTCTCACCGTTTTCGTTATCGTCTTCGATATCGCGGCCAGTTTAACCGGCCTTTTACCCTGCCAAATGCAGCACAGTGCATGTGCTGACAGCTCCACTTTGCTGGACTCTGCACACAAGTCAATGTGAAAAGTATGCAATCTGATGCGTCTGGCAGGGTTTCTAGCCAAAATACCCTGGAGGGTTAGAGTTTTAATCAAAATGTTGCTTCTGATGTTCTCGAGCTCTTTACTATGCTTACTGCTCATTGTCTCTGTGTCAAAATATACACAGTTCCAACCTGTGTGGACTTTTAAAAATGTCAACACGGTTCATAATTCTGATCCATTTTCACACTACTCAATGCAACACCAGCATTTTGTTCTACACGTGTAATGTTTCCCCATATTGTATTGCGGTGCATCACCCCACTGTTTAACATGGCTGGCACCTTCGGCTTATCACGATGTTCGTGATGCTGCTATGTACATGTACGCACTCCGATCCACGATTACACGGGTCGAACTTAACCCAGAAGTGTTCATACTACGGCTTACGAGGTACGATAAAAAAGTTCAGAGTATGTGCCTATAACAAGCAAAAACTGTCAGTGATTTTAATCAGGCCGCCATCCCCTTCAAAGTAGTCCCCTTGTGCAGCGATACACAGCTCCAAGCGCTCCTGCCACGCTAAGAACGCTCCCTGGAAATCCCGTTCTGTGAGCGCGTCAAGCACCATCTGCGATTCTCGCTGGATCTCCTTCACAGTGTGAAAACATCGACCTTCAGCTTGAACTTTATTTGGGGGAACAAAAAGAAGTAGTAGGGAGCCAAATCGGCGAGTAGGGGGGTGAGGAGTGACGATTGTGTTGTTGCGGGTGAGAAACTCGCGCGTTTTCAACATGCTTTGAGCGAGCGCGTTATCATGTTGGAGCACCTAATTGCTAGCGCGCCACAGTTCAGGCCGTTTGCGCCGAATGTTCTCCCTCAGGCACCTCAGAACGGTGCAGTAGAACTCAGCGTTGACAGTCTGACCCGAGGGGGGGGGGGGGGGAGGAATTCACGGTGCACAACCCCGCGAATGTCAAAGAAAATGATGAGCATGCTCTTAGTTGCGCTCCTGACCTGACGCGCCTTCTTCGGTCTTGGAGACTACGGGCTCTTCCACTGCGAAGACTGGTCTCTGGGTCGTAGTCGTAGACCCAACTCTCGTCAGCGCTGATGATCCTCGACATGAAGTTTGGGTCACCCCGGGCCTGTTGACGGAGATCCTCGCAGACTTTGACACAGTGCTGCTTCTGCTTGGGATTCAGGTCCATGGTGAAATCGCAAATGCGCACGTACCAGTGGTCACAAAAATGTGTGTAACACAGGTGCTGATGTTGATCAAGCGATGTAACTTGGAATACTTACTCACGAAAGTTATTGCTTACACCTGCTACTGACATTACTGTGCTGCGCTCCGTTCATTTCGCAACAGGAACAGTCTCGGAACTTTTTGATCGCACCTCGTACAACACGTGTCGGACTTCTCTACATGGATTGAGAGCTCTCAACCTACCTCCCGAGCAGGGTTTATAGTTTCGACAAGGTTTGAGCGCTCTATACATGGGTCAGTGCCATGTTAATATATTGTAGTGTGAAAAGGTCAATCTAGTTTACACATGTACAACACAGAGATTTTTCGTAGTGTGAAAAGGCCTCAAGATTCTGTTAGCAGACACTCATTTGCTTTTAGAAATTAGGTCCAAGATACTTCACTGCAATGCCATTCAAAATGGCATGCCTTCAAAAAATGCAAAAGTGAACTGTAATCCCAATGTCAGAAACCTTTTTCTGGGGTTTGTGTAACATGTTTGTTCCCTTCTCCCCTTGGCCTCACCTCTGGGATCACATGCTACAAATGTACCTTAGCCCCTGGTGTGGTTGTGATTAGGGAATTGGGGTTATTTCCCTCAACCCCAAAATAAAACTTATAATCATGGGCCCTCCTGCAAAAAACCACAAATGTGTAAACATGAAAACCACAAAGTACAGGTTTGTTTAAGCTTTATTACTGGAGATAAAACCCCTAATATGACAGTACATGTATACATGTAGTTTGGAAAGTCAGGAATATTTAATCTGCAGGGAAATGAACTTCTATAGTCAATTCTTTGCTTTTCGAAGTGGATTTTTCCGGATGATATGCACCGGATTGCTGAAAATGCACATTGTTCGTCAATTGCTTCATGGTTGCATGGTTGCTGTCTCACTCGTCCATTTCATGCAGAAAAACCTGCTCGAAAAATGTTGCTTTTCTGAACAATGTTTGGCTTCTGACATGCCTGAACATTGTGCACTTAATTGGCAAGTTGCCAGAGCAACATTCAAACTTATAGGGCTGTCCCGAATATACCGAATATTTGAATATTCGATCGTCAACCAAATATTCGAATACCTTTTTTACTGGTTCGAATATTTGAAAAATATATATGGATACACTGAGATACGACTCTGATGCTATTTTAATTAATAGAAAAGTTACGGTGCTCAACAGTGTCAAATGCCACTTTTTGTCGACAGTAACTTTTTGGGGAGGGAGGTTTATTGTTCCCATCCATAAAACCCCTTGACACTTATAAAATAATTAATGCAAAAAGGCAGGCTTTAGTTTGGTTTCTTGTTATCAGAACGTTATATGTACCCGTAATGATCTTGAGCCAACAGGCACAGGCAAAAGTCGATCGGGCGGTCCATAATATCGATCGCCGCACGTAAAACACCACCGTGCTTTGCGTGCATTTTTTTTACTGGCTCGGTATGCAGTTGCAGCTGCAGCTGACGCATGAAAAACTTGATCAGTGTATTGAATATTCAGTCAAACACAGTTTCGAATAATCGAATACTAAATTATTCAAAAATTTAACACAAGATGGTTAGTTTGTGTGTTGTCTGTTTGTTGGTTTTTAGGGTACCTTTATTTATTATTTTGCTGGGCTTGACATACAAATTTACACTCGGCCTGGTTTTTTGTTTTTCCTGGCAGTGATGTGCGCACATTCGTGAGCCCATCTTATCAACTTGCTTTTTAAAATGCATCTTGGGTTGGACAAGAATTGGAGCAAGCTTTAAATTCCTATAGGCCTACTCCTCTTGAATGGATAATTACTCTGAGCCCACCGTACAAACAGAGGCCACCTTTCTTTCATTTTGTTTGTGTGGTTTGTTTTTTTAGCAATTCCGAAGTACGATAACATTTTGCATTGTTTTTGAGTTTTACTTAATAATTCAAGACATTCAGTTAATACCGTTATCCGAATAGTCACACCGCACAACAGTAATATTTGAAAATTAAAGATATTTTCTAAAAGTACAAGCTTTTATTTGATGCATGTTGCTGTAGCACATAATGTTACAATCTCATGCTTTGAAGGACCGAAGCAAACGTTAGTGAAGGTTACACCCATATGTTCCGACACCCCTATGTTCCGACACCCCTATGTTCCGACACCCCTATGTTCCGACACCCCTATGTTCCGACACCCCTATGTTCCGACACCCCTATGTTCCGACACCCCTATGTTCCGACAACTAAACCTATGTTCCGACAACTAAACCTATGTTCCGACACCCCTATATTCCGACGTCCCTATGTTTCGACACCCCTATGTTCCGACAACTCAACCTATGTTCCGACACCCCTTTGTTCCGAGTTCCGACACATATACGTATGTTCCTTCACCCTACCATAATGGGAATTGAGTGACCAATCCACTGTTTGTCATCTCTTCCAAATACTGTGAGAAAAATCCTTTGTTCCCCGCTAGCCATTGACTTCTCTGTGTTATTCCTGTGTTATAAGGCCCTCTTAAAAAAATATAATAAAAATAAAAGTATGGGCTTAATCCGTTGTCTGAGTGAGGAGAAAATAGTGAAAAACAAGGCTGTCTCAACCACCCCCACCCCCATGTGCATTGGCTACCGGGCCTGCAAAATAATAACGGGACCCGCCTGCAGATAACATAGACTTATACAAAATGACGCAATATGCTTGCGATCACCATTCTTCGCTCAAGAGGCAAGCGCCAACATTCTGCGTTAGCTGTGTAAATGCCTTGTTACGTTAAGTGCGCACGCGCACAAGCCAAAATTCCTTGCTAACCTTTGAAATACGCTTACAAGCCTTCTGTAAGCGTCGATTCTTTGCAGTGCACACACGCGATGTGCAATTTACATTTTTCACGAGAAAGGCCCATTCTTCTTTTTACACCCGAATCTGATTAAAATAATTATCCAGACAGTTTCCCCTTGCGGATTATTGCTTGATTATTTTAGGTTGCACTGAGAACGTTTTACAGAAAACTAACCACTATGTAACACTCAACAACTGACGTAGCCCTAGCCGTGCAGCACATAAAAAGAGTCCTACATAGGGCCACAACTGACGTTGACCTTTGTTGATCCACTAGGCCTACTTGAGAACTCGTTTCTGGCACCAAATTCATTGCTTTCCTCAGCCAGCTTGGCCCCCGTTTCATGGCTGAGTCAACCGCGGAATTCTGCGCTTGCGTTTACCATTCTGCGCGGGCAAGTGCCGATTTCGTATTAAGCGAAAACCTTTAACGCGAAACACGCATGCGCACTGACAAAAATGTCTTGCTAACTGATGTATAAAGCGCAGAATTTCCTTCTTCCGCGAGCGTCTATTCTTTATTTACGGTGAGACAGCCATGAATGTGGGCCCTCCTGTCACCAACATACCAGTCTTAACAGGCCAGCATAACCTTATTTTTGGGTGTCGGAACATAGGGGTGTTGGAACATAGGGGTGTCGGAACATAGGGATGTCGGAACATAGGTTTGTCGGAACATAGGTTGAGTTGTCGGAACATAGGGGTGTCGGAACATAGGGCTGTTATGTTTACCTTAGTGAATTGTCCAAACTATACTCTCGGTGTACATTGTACACCACAAAAATCACCCCAGCAACTAATTTCCGCACTTGTGTGGTCATTTGCCTGAATCTTCTCTGATCAGAGCTTTTTAGTTGAGATTTTTGAAAATTATCAAAGGCTGCTACTTAATTCTAATGATTTATCTAGTCGTTACATGGCGATTAAAAGTTAATTAGGTTTTATGTGATAATGCTAATAAATTCGATCGATTTTTGATGAATTGAGAATTTTTCTGAAATCTGTAGCCCACGTATGAGGCAAGCTTACATGTACATACTGATTTTTCTTCGGGGTGAGGGGGGTTTGGTTGAACAAAGCGTACTGAGACTGATTTGAAAGAGCCAAGATTGAGTGATAAAACCCTCTTCCTGTTCACAGGAATTGTCCTCTACTTGAAGTTCAGGTGCATGTGAATGTATGCACATTGCCACGTTAGTGATCCCAATGCAGCATTTTTACACCTATTAATTGCTGAATGCAAAAACAGCCGGCCCTGGATCACTTTGCTTTCAACCCAGCCGGAATAAACAAGCATATCGCAGGCATCCTCCGACACACCACGCTACACATGACGCTAATGTAGATTTGAAATCATTGATTTTCCTGTTGTCTGTTGGCATGTTCTCTGTCTTGCAAAAAGGATAATATCCTTTGTTGTCATGGTGACACGACAGCATTGATCCTACTCAAGTATGGGCACGCGTACATGTTGGTTGCCATAGCAGATTTTTGATGTGCTTGTTTTTTGTCTTAGTTTTGACAAATGTGTTTATTTATCTTGGAGAGAATTGTATTCCTTGGAAGTATTTTTGAGGACATATTGTCAGCTGCGAACTAATGACAAATATCAAGTTTCTTCAGCTATTTGACAAAAAATACATTGTCATATTAAAATACAAATTTGGGCAACGTTCCTGTGAACCTTTCACAGCTCATTAGGAGGCATTTTTCCCTTTCCAATGTAAAAGCACACAAAGCTTATCAGTGCTTTCCGACAGCCTATGAAAAATAATTCACGGGCTTAATTACTTGGGTGGGACTCGAACCCGCGACCTCCTACTTTCTAGTGTAGATGTCTTAAACCACTTGATCATCGGACTGGCTGATGCCATTTCTCACAGGCTCCCATAAAGCACTCAGAAGACAGTGCTTTAGACAGCATGTTGAGAAGGGAAAAAACACTTATAATTTACATTGTACGTCATCCCCGACGCAAAATTCTCTCTTTACATTGTACAGTTTAGTTTCCAAGCCACAATCCTTGGATTCTAAGGCAAAAAAAAAAAATTGTGTTGCCCTTAAATGGGAAAAATTGGGACGGTCGGCTGGCCAATTTATAAAAAAAAAAAAAAAAATTTCATCCATTAACAATACTTACATGTCGTGTAACTCGGAAGTCAGGAGGCAAAAAGTAAGCTTATCAATTTAAAAGTGAGATGGCAAAATGAACGTAGCTGTATTTAAAGACAATAATTTTAATAAAACTTGTTCATTTTGTGCAGGAAAAGGTGAGATTTTGAAAATTCCTTTAAAAATATAAATAAATAAGAAGAAAAAAAAAAACGCGACCCGACTTTTGTGACTTTTAGGGTCGGTCTTAGAGGGCAACATAACTATTTTAAAATTTTTTAGGGGGGGGGGGGAGGGGGGGGGGGGAGGGGGAGGGGCATGCTATTTTACACTGATGGTCATTCCCCCTCCAAAATCGCTGCTTTTTAAATAAATTTCCAGGCAAAAGTTGTCAGGGTATTGTGTGTGTGGGTGAGTTTGTATATACCGGCAATCGTGGACCTAGGACAAAAGGATTCGGGCGTAGACAAAGGGTCCACGTTTGACCGAACGTCCACGATTGAAAATCGTGTACAAAACATGTGGGAGGCCTTGTGGGAGTATAAACAAAAGAGGAACAATGTGAGGTCCACGATTGCAGGTATTTACACACTTGTGTGTGTTTGGGGGGAGGAGGTGGGATTTTGGGAAAAAACAGTGAGGTCCCCCCCCCCCCCCCCCCCCCCCCATGCAGCCCCTGACATATCCTCGGAGTACCACTACAATAGCCGATTCCATGACATCTTGCACAATTGCATAACTCCACTTTTTATGCCACATTTTATAGCATAAGTTGCACAAAATTTGCGACATTCTTGAAATTGTTTCATGTAAATTACACTGTGCATAAGTTGCTGACCTGCACCACAAATTATGGTACAACTTACACACTCATTATAGGATCCGTGCACAACTACCCCCTCAGCGGAAAGAAAAGGTGAGTTGGGGGGTCAAGATCGACGCCATCTTACCTGACTTCAATTTAAGTATCTGGTTCCCGCTATGATATTCTTATTGAAAACCCAATTATCGAGAGTCGGTAAACAGACAAAGCAATCCCACTGGTGGTACGAGTATGAAATGAAATGAACGAGGAGCGCAGTGCGTAATACCAGCGACGTACTCCCCGTGGAAGTGCGGTTGCTATGTGGACAGCGCCCTCTTTTGGTGACGCACGGAGCCCATAGGATGCACAAGTTATTCCTCCATAGTCTGAGCATCATACAATGTACAGCCATTTTATCTATTAAATTCTCTGGACTAATTCTGAGGATAATGAAACGATCATCTGCTGCAGGTTGACCAGTTAGGTGTTTCTGAAAATTGGCACCAATTTTTAGATGTACGTGTAAAAGACATGAAAAGTTTCAAATGCTGCCACCGTAGCTATTTTTCAGCTTTCTTTATGAATACTCAGTCATCTCTAATGTCACATTCAGGCTCATCCACGATGTCTAAAAGAAAATAAGACTCTGCAAATACACAACTTTTCGATCACAAGAATGCAGAGTTCTTAAAGACCTAGTAGAACGCTTTGAAAAAAATGTTAAATTATTGTCTCAGTTTACAGATATGTCAATATAGAGAGCAATACACAAAACATATGTTGTACTGTCCTTTTTAATTTAAAAAAAAAATGCAAATTTTGAAAATCCTATCGTCTGAAAATGCGTACGTCACGTCCCATTTGCATGTCATGCGTTAAGCATTTATTGCACGTGACGTCATGGTGTGTAGTCCGATCGTTGCACTTGGTACAAGTTCATATAGTACGTGGTATTTATACAGAATACATGTTGAATTAACTTCGTCTCTGTATCCCATCATGTAAGCCTACTATTTCAATTCCAAATCTGAGTTTAGTATGGATGACTACAGGCGATGAAGTCAAGGCTAACTGCGCGCCGCAGGGGGAGAACTTGGAGTAATCGCGGAATTTGAATATTTAATTAGCATCTTTCTCTCGTCCGTTAATTAATAATGATGGATAGAAAAATGACAATATTTAGCACAAATTTGGTTTCTTGTAATTCATAATCAAGATACTAATCTTTTTTAGAGAATTAAACTTTGGTTATAGTAGGTCTTTAATCAAGTCATCACAAGTCACAACACAAGTCACTTCACAAGTCTGGTCTCAAGCCATGTAAAAAGCTATTAAAACACATTATACAACACCTGAATAAATCCCGCCATCTGATTGGTGGATCGTCGATCACGCGCATTGAATTATTCGTACCAATGCACGGCACTGCAAAAATAGATGTTCTATTCAACGGTATGCGTTGAATAGAACTTCCATAATTCCATGGTCATACTATTGGTGGCGCTACAGCACAGCTGTCATTCACACAAAATGGCGGACGATGTTCGCGAATCACCGTTTGTTCTAACAGACGATGAAATAATAGGAACTCGTACATGTAGGTCATGCTGACGCTGCTAGTAAACACAAAGGAAACCAATTAAATACACAGTCGAATGATTAGATGAATTTGCAAGACACGCAGGAACAACAATTGAGCTTTAACTGATACGGAACTGGACAACTTTTTGTCGCGGTTTTATGCGGGACTGAGAAGGGAATAGGGCTGTCCCAAATATACTGAATATTCGATATTCGATCGTCAAGCGAATATTTGAATACCATTTTGCCAGTTCGAATATTCGAAAAAAGATATATATGCATGTACAGATACGACTCTGATGCTATTTTAATAGAAAAGTTACGGCGCTTAGCAGTGTCAATTGCCGCATTTTTGTCTATCGTAATTTTTTGTGGACGGAAGTTTATTGTTCCTGTCCGTTGAACAGTCCATAATATCAATCGCCATATGTAAAACACCGGCGTGCTTTTACGTGCAATGTTTTTTTTACCGCTGCGGCATGCATTGAAAAACTTGATCGGCGAGTATCAAATATTCAAATTTTCCGTCAAACCCAGTTTTGAATATTCGAATACTAAATTATTCAAAAATAAACAGCCCTAGAAGGGAAACGGCACGTTGCACACAAAGAAATCCATGCATGCAATCTGTCGAGGATTTATTATATAGGCGTTGGAATAAAACAAATAATGAATGTTTTACATTCGTGCAATGGTAAGAATAATTTCATTCGGTGACAGATGGAATGTCCCATTCCACTCGGCTTGGCCTCGTGGAATGAAATTATTCTTACCATTGCACGTACTCATCATAAACATTCATTATTTGTATACTATATAATAAAAGCATTCCATTGTCATGTTCATCCCATGTACATGTACATGTGTACATGTAGCTCATGAGCCGACTTGTGAGCTGACTTGTGATTGACTTGTGACTAACTCGATTACAACTCGATTGCAAGAATGTTGTGTAAATCTTATGCCATGCACCGTTTTGTGAAATCAGCTGCTTCAATCAGAGGCATAGCCAGGGCTCTCTTATGGGGGGGGGGGGGGGGGAGTTGGGAGACTGAATTTTACAGTGGGGAGGGGTACCTAATTTCTATTAATCTTGTATTTTTCTTAATAATAATATTATTTTCTCCGTTTGCAAAATTTACAGTGAGGGGGGGGCGTGTAGTTTTTTATGATTTTCTTCAATTATATATTTCTATACTTTTCATATAATTTAATTACTTTGTTCCTTCTTTACAAAATACTTTGTACATCTACTGTCTGTCCGATTGTGTTTGTCTCTTTGTGTTGTCCTATTTCTTTTGTTCTCATTTCATGTTTGTCTTTACAAGGATACATGCTCTTGTTTTTTCATATCGTCTTTCTTATCATAATTTTGTCTCTGTGTTAGGTAGGCATTTCTATACAAGCTCCTGATTCCTGAAAATGCCCCCATATGATTCTGAGTTGTTTTGTATAATTTAATCCTTTTCGTTATTGCCAATTATGTACGTATTTAATTAATATGTCTTTGTTATTATCTAGAGCTGAAAGTATGGAAATAAATGTCTGTTTGAACTGAAATGAGCTAAAATTGCTTATAAACGGGGCAAATATCAATCACATCATAGAGTCTTTCTGGTTTAGATTTGGAATTTGTAACTGATGTAATTCCTGAAATGAAAGAAAACATGTAGACATGCTTTTTGATTACAATTAAGAAAGTGTTCCTTTCTGCCAATCTTGAGCAATTGCCCTTTCAAATAAGGTAAGGGCTTCGTCATAAACACAATTAAAATGCATGTACTGTGGCACATTGTTGGACAACAAAAATGAATTTGTTGGAAAGGTGCTGCAGGTCGGATGTTTGCCTTGACGGAAGAAGAAGATAGATTGCAAAATTCTCAATTTAACTCACAACCTCATGTTGCCGTAGGCTTTTCCCACCATTATTATGATATCCTGGGGGGTTGGGGATCTAAACTGTAGCATGGAGTAAGCCCTGATAAAGAAATGTTTGGAAATTCTGAAAGGGACGGTCGCACCATGTATTGTTTGTTTGTTCTTCTACATGTACAAAAATCAGTCATTGGCGTTTTTAGGGACCTGGGGTTTTGAATGTTAGGCCTTTGTGTGTTCAATCATTCGGCCATGCTTTAAAGATTCAAATTTATTTTTCAGGCTAAAAACTTTCTTCCAGTGAAAAGTATAAACATTTGTATAATAAATACATAACATTGAAGAAATAATTACATTTATTTAAATACTTAACTCTGCTGTGTGCCATGGTGCTTGTAGGTCACTGTGGTGTAACATTGCATGTATATTGTCACATCACACCGCAGGGTTAAATACATTAAATGAGTAAAGGTCATTGAGTAGGGGTGTCCCGAATATTCAAATGTTCAATCATCAACCAAATATTTGAATATCTTTTTGGCGGTTTGAATATTTCAAACAAATATATATGCACATACGGATACGACTCTGATGCTATTTTAGTAGAAACGTTACAGAGGTTTTTGTTCCCGTCCGTAAAACCCTTGACACTTGTAAAAAAATATTCCGGCAAAAAAATGCAGGCTTGAGTTTGGTCTTGATACAATGGGCGCATGCACAAAAATGTCGATCGGGCAGTCCATAATATTGATCGGCGCACGTAAAACACCGGCGTAAATGGCGTGACATGCAGTTGCAGCTGATGCGTGAAAAACTTGATCGGTGAGTATCGAATATTCGGTCAAATCAAGTTTCGAATAATCGAATACCGAATTAATCGAAAATGAACAGCCCTAGCATTGAGGGAAGGCAGTGGCAAAGGAAGAGAGTAAAGGCAGTGGCAAAGAAAGAGAGTAAAGGCAGTGGCAAAGGAAGAGAGTAAAGGCTGTGGCAAAGGAAGAGAGTAAAGGCTGTGGCAAAGGAAGAGAGTAAAGGCAGTGGCAAAGAAAGAGAGTAAAGGCAGTGGCAAAGGAAGAGAGTAAAGGCAGTGGCAAAGGAAGAGAGTAAAGGCAGTGGCAAAGGAAGAGAGTAAAGGCAGTGGCAAAAGAATAGAGTAAAGGCAGTGGCAAAGGAAGAGAGTAAAGGCAGTGGCAAAGAAAGAGAGTAAAGGCAGTGGCAAAGAAAGAGAGTAAAGGCAGTGGCAAAGGAAGAGAGTAAAGGCAGTGGCAAAGGAAGAGAGTAAAGGCAGTGGCAAAGGAAGAGAGTAAAGGCAGTGGCAAAGAAAGAGAGTAAAGGCAGTGGCAAAGAAAGAGAGTAAAGGCAGTGGCAAAGGAAGAGAGTAAAGGCAGTGGCAAAGGAAGAGAGTAAAGGCAGTGGCAAAGGAAGAGAGTAAAGGCAGTGGCAAAGGAAGAGAGTAAAGGCAGTGGCAAAGGAAGAGAGTAAAGGCAGTGGCAAAGGAAGAGAGTAAAGGCAGTGGCAAAGGAAGAGAGTAAAGGCAGTGGCAAAGGAAGAGAGTAAAGGCTGTGGCAAAGGAAGAGAGTAAAGGCAGTGGCAAAGGAAGAGAGTAAAGGCAGTGGCAAAGGAAGAGAGTAAAGGCAGTAGCAAAGGAAGAGAGTAAAGGCAGTAGCAAAGGAAGAGAGTAAAGGCAGTGGCAAAGGAAGAGAGTAAAGGCAGGGATAGGGCCGTCCCAAATGTACCGAATATTCAAATTTTCGATTGTCAACCGAATATTCGAATACCTTTTTTGCCGGTTCGAATATTCAAAAAAAAATATGCACGTACAGATACGACTCTAATGCTATTTTAATAGAAAAGTTACGTCACTATAAGCAATGTCAAAGCCTCATTTTTGTGGACGTTAACATTTTGTGGACAGCGGTTTATTGTTCCCATCCGTAAAACCCTTGACACATATAAAATAATTACTGCAAAAATGCTGGCTGGAGTTTTGTTTCTTGTTATCAGAATGTTATACCATAATACGTACCCGTAATACGTACCCGTAATGATCCGGATACAACAGGCGCATACAATAAAAAGGTCAATCGGGCAGTCCACAATATCGATCGCCGCTGGTAAAACACTGGCATGCTTTGCGTGCAACTTTTTACCGGCGCGGCAAACAGTTGCAGCTGCTGCGTTAAAAACTTGATCGGCGAGTATCGAATATTCGAATATGCAGTCAAACCCAGTTTCGAATAATCAAATACTAAATTATTCGAAAATGAACAGCCCTAGGGAGGAAGAGGGGAGGATGATGGCAGGACGGAGGGGAAGAAGGGAAGTGCAAAGGGGGGGGGGGGGGGGGGGGGGGGAAGGGATGCCCAAACCAATATTATCTGGTGAAGCTTGAATTACAAATTTGAAAATCAACTTGAAACTCCAGGAAAAAAACTTTTGAAAATATGCACGTATCCTTGTTATTAAACGGGTACATTGTATATAGATAATTAAATTTACAGTTCATTTTTTTTTTTACAAGCAAAGCCCTAAAATGCATACATGTACTGGTGCATTATAACAACAATAATCCAGTCTAGCCGGCCAGCTTGCATTGCAATATTTTACTACTTGTTATACTGCCAGACATATGACCTTGAGGTCACCAGACCCTGACATTGATTTGTGCTGTACATATTTTTGTTAGTGTGTGCACAGACCAGTTAGCCATATTGTCAGTTACTAGCGTGCGAAAACATTTACAAACAATATAACTATGAAAGTCGCTATTCGATGCACGCAACTTTTTGAACTTTATAATTCAACAATTTAGGACCACAAAATTTGCAAAAGGAGAAGGAAGGTACATTAAAGATGACCATGGTACTTGTACATGTTGTATTAAAATCCTAATCCCCTAATGGTTCGCCCGGACTACCCTAAATCCAACAGAGTCCAACGGTGATTCATATGAGTTTCCTGCTCAATCCAATGCAGTCCAACACAGTCCAGCATGCCAAGTTGTTGGGTATACCTAAAATATAAATAAATGACTTTCCTACTAAATCCAATATCCAACTGTGTCTTATATGTTGCCTGCTGAATCCAACAGGATTGTAACACTATGAGTTACATGCTCAATCCAACAGGGTCCAACGGGAAGATCAAATGGTTGGATCCTGTTGGATTCAGCAGGGTTGATGGAGGATGATGCTCAGATGATGGTTGCCCAAGGTTAGTGACCAAGAGTCAAGTTTGATTGCCGGAATGAGTGGTGGGCCCAGACTTCTTTTTGGGAGGAGGGTCAGGCCTGACAATGTATTTTATACCCATAACCCCCCCCCCCCCAAAAAAAAAAAAAGATCAACAAAAAAGGCCAGACTGAGACTGACTCTGATTTGGGATTAATTCTGACTTAGGTTGACTCTTCGTTGCATCTGACGAAGTAGCTGTAGCTATGAAGCTTACATGTATGCCATAATTTTAATTTTAATTAGTGTTAATTTTAGCGCCCACCTGAACAAAGATACTGACAATTTGGGAGACCGCTAACGTAGGACAAGATAGCTCAGTTGGTAGAGCGCCGGTACGGTATTCCGGAGGTCACAGGTTCGAATCCCGCTCCTGCCAGTTTCTTTGTTCACTTTGAAAAAGTGTTAATTTTAATTAAAGTGTTACCTTCAGTATTTATCTATATCTATAGCTGACTAACACGGCTGTAAACAACTATGTTTAAAGAAAGAAGAAGAAGAATGAATCGTTTCTGGACAAGGTTAGCAAGATGGCCACTCTTGCCATGACCGTAACTCATAGAAAAATGGCCCGTATCCAGCAGTCAGCACCATTTTGCAGTTTGTGGGACTTATCATGATGTCTTTATCGAGCTCAGACATATACATCAGTTACTTTTATAATACAAGTATACATCCTCTTATGGAGTACCATTCCCACATCTGGACTGGTGCTTCTGCTTGTCACTTATCTTTATTAGATAGATTACAGAAGCGCATTGGTTGGAGAAGAGTTGGGCTCATCCTTACAATCACTCTCTCTCACCGGAGATCTGTTCCTGCCCTTGCATGTAGTTTGTTTTACAGATATTTTCATGATAAATGTTCCACCAACTTGTCCAGCTTTCCCAGTTAGGGTGTTTGAGTGTGAAGCTTTCCACATAGTTCTCACCAATGAGCTTTAACTAGATGTACATGTAGAATGAAATGCTATGCCAATAGCTTCTTCCCTCATTTTGTATCTCTATGGAATTCTTTGTCTGCTGCCTGTTTCCCTTCATCTTAGGATCTTTCCTGCTTCAAGAAGTATCTCAATTCCTACCTTCCACATCTTTGATTCTTTCTCTTCTGTAGCCCCGCACCTGGAGTGGCTTTTTAACCTTGTTGGGGTGAACTTTCATTAAAAAAAAGGGGAGAGAAAAAACATGCCTACAAATTGGGGGAAAGGTTACAATGATGGCATAGGCATGCAGGCTTCCCTAAAGGCAGGTCTCTGTATTGCAAGTGGATATTGGTTGGGATGTTTGACAACTGATAGCTTTTTACTATACATCAGAAATGGTCAGCTCTTCCCAAATGAGTCACTTTGTTGCAACCCTTGACTCTTTGAGTAGGCCACTGAGATTGCCCTCAACTCAATTTTTCTTTGGTGTATCATGTACCGGCTGAAGGTCATTTTGACCCTCATAGTGATAAAACTCTTTTTTGTTCACCCTCTTAAAAGAGAAGCAGCTAACCAAGGGTTTTTCAGTGGGTTGTGAGAGGAGCACTAAATGGTTTCTCTTCAAAATGTGTCAAAAAGTAATTCCAACAGAAATTTTCTGAAAAATCATTTCTGTCCAGAAAATCATTTGAAAGGGGAAGGGGGGGTGCCCTTGTCTCTCTCTGACATTTCACTCAGCATATTTTCTAAAATGTATTATACTATTGGGCAGCTTTCACTCCACATCCTTCCATTATTTCCATGTACATGTATAAGCTATACACTGCAAAACTGAAAATGAAATAAAACTACAAAAATTGGCAACCTCTTGGGGCCTCAAGCCCCCCCCCCCCCCAGTTCTCTAAGACTCTCTAACAATCTAAGACTCTATAACCATTAGGCCAGAGCTGCTCTCCACCAATTTAGAGTCCAGTTAAATGTTTATAATTTTCCGTTAAACTTTGTTTTTCAATGGGGATTTTAGGGGGAGGGGTATAACATTTTGGGGGAGGTGGGAGTTACCACTCCCCAAAAAATGTGGATTTTTAATATCTCTCGCCCCCCACCACCCCACCCCCCCCCCCCCCACCCCCTCCTCCCAAAAGGCAAAAAAGATAAATAATTATTAATTGTTACTGACGTGGTCAGGGTCGTTGATATTACTGGAATGAAGTAAATCAGAAACCATCTATCAAGTGTTATAAGTGCACAAAAATCTCAGTTTTTAATGCAATTTCAGAATAAGCCAGTTCGGTATTCCAACTGTGCATATGTGCACATCAAGACTTGACAATTTTTCTTTCACGAGAAACATTTCATCGTATACGTGCAAAAGCATAGCGGTACCAGCAAATTTAAAGATATTGTCGTGTTTTGAAGTAACATTTTTCAAAAAAGGTTTGGACAGCGAAGTGTTTTCAGGTGTCTTGTGTGTCCAAACTTTTGTTCAAACAAAAGTTTCTATCGTCGTTTCGATTGCACGAAAAATTGCACAGAATGCAGATTCGGTTAATACTACGTCCCCCATAGCCTTGTGTGCATTTATCTGCCACATTTGTCCCGAGAGAAAAATCGTCGAATCTTGTTGTGCACATGCGCAGTTAGAATACCGAACTGGCTTATTGATTGTACAGTATTTCAAATGTTTCAGTTTTTGTACATGGACTTTGGCTGATATAAAATAAGACCACAACATATTGGATTTGTGTCAAACATACAAAGGAAGGACATGGACCTTGTCTGCATATTTGATTGGATTAGAATGAAATAAATGTTGCCCTGAACCATCTGCTTGGAATACATGTATTATTCAATATGTTCTCATTTGATGTTTGTCATGTCGAAATTTATGATCCATTTCAGGAGCCATTGTTTCATGTGCATTTTTATAAGTCTATACTCATACTAAGATCATTTTTTGTTATAATTTTTTTGTTATTAAAAGTTTTTCATCTCCGTCTTTTTTGTACAGAACCCGACCAGTCTAAGACCTACATTTGCTACTCCTGCAAGGATATATTCGAAAATGCTGCAAGCTTATTAGAACATGTCCAGTGTGATCACGGCATACAGATATACCAGCAACCTTGGAAGAGCAGGGACAGCACCAGCACGCTGTCAGAATCCAGCTCTCATGGCTCGGCTGAGACCAAGGTATCTAGGAAGACCTACTCCCCGCAGTCCCCGGACAGCGACGTCAAGCTCATCATGCCCTCAGTATCCACCACTCCCTCGTCCTCTAGTGCACTCATCCTTCCCCATCCGCGTCTACCCCTGCCTCCTGCCCTTCCCATGTTACCCACGTCAGCTGTCTCTGCCCCACCTCACCACCACCACCACCACCACCCTCCACTGTTGGTGCACAGCCCACATGCTCACCATTCAGTACATCCCCTGGAGGGGAATCCGCTGTCTGTATTTATGGCCCCGCCTAGTGGGGAGCAACACATGCTGCCGAGTGTTGGGGAGAGAATGTACCACGGCCCGATCAACCCATCCCCTTGTGTAACACTGCGGGAGGTACTCGCGCCTGAACGGGCCAACCTGAACAGTCACATGTTGATGGCACCTCAAAGATTTGACCATAGTTCCCATCCAGCATTCTCCTCGGCCAATCCGTCAACAGACATTGACATGTACTCGCAGCGTTTGCGTGAACTGGCGGCCACGGGGTCGATGCATGCGCCCAAGAAGAAGAGTTTCCACTACCCAATTTTCAGTCCCCGCTTCAAGTCCCCGTTTTCACCCAAGGTGAAGGCCTGCGAGTTTTGCGGGAAGACCTTCAAGTTTCAAAGCAACCTGATTGTGCATCGCCGGTCACACACGGGTGAGAAACCTTACAAGTGTCAACTCTGCGACCATGCGTGCAGTCAGGCCAGCAAGCTAAAACGACACATGAAAACGCACATGAACAAGCCACCATCCACTCTGACATCACCGTCGTCGGAACAAAACATGAGCGATGATGCAGCTGGAGGGGAGACTAGTGCCAGCTCACTCATTAAAACTGCGGTGGACCGCTACATGAGCGAGAGTAAGAACACGTCCATCAACGAAGATGAGAACGATGAGGAAGAAGAGGAAGAAGAAGAGGAAGAATTTGAAGGTGAGGAAGAAGAGGAAGAGGAGGAGATGGAGGGGAGTGGGGATGAGGAAAACATTGGAGAGAATTCATCGGATGCTGACAGCTCACGCCAGGCAAGCCACAGAGATGAACATGATGAGAAAGAGAACCACTCCTCCCTACTGAGTGAAGTCATGAAACACTCTGGCCTAAGTGACATACAGCAGTACAGCGAAGCTTACCATCAAGCCATGGCTGAGAGATACAGCCGTCGCCACTCATCAAGGCTAGAGGAACACGCCCGTCACCATAGGGAGTCCCGGCCTGGGGAGTCTGGGCTTCTAAGGGAAGTCCTGTCCGGTCCCACTTATCAATCCTCAGAGAAGGAGCATTCCCCATCCAGATCCCCACGCAATGCTATGACAGGGTTGGAGGAGGTGACCAAACGCATCAAAGTAGAACCCCGGACATGGGGTTCTGAGCCCAGCAGCTTTCCTAGTAAAGACCCCTTCATTCAGTCTCCCGTCCTGTTGTCCTCACAGAGTAGCCCCTCCACAAGTGCCACGAACGGAATGCTGCCGGGCTACTACAGTCGAAGCAGCGTCAGCAACAGCACGGAGCGTCCTGCGCATTCCAGCCTATCGTCATCCTCCATTCCCTACGGCAGCCTTGGCATGCACAAATCCCCCAAGCAGCTGGCGATTGATCGGCGCACGGGCACCTGCGAATTCTGCGGCAAAGTATTCAAGAACTGCAGCAACTTGACAGTGCACCGCCGCAGCCACACCGGTGAGAAGCCGTATAAGTGTGAGCTGTGCCCCTATGCCTGTGCACAGAGCAGCAAGCTCACGCGGCACATGAAAACACATGGCCAAGGTGCCAAGGAGGTGTTCAAGTGTGAAGTCTGCGGAATGCCCTTCTCGGTTTACAGCACACTGGAGAAACATATGAAGAAGAACCATTGGGGTAACATTAGAGGCTCCTCTCACTGACAATACCATTGGTCAAATGTCTGTATTGTAGAAGCCATTAAGGTCAACACCTAGCTACCCTTGTCAACTTGTCCTAATGCACACTAAAGATTTCTCAATTTATACTTCAGAAAAGTACAGAGAATGCAATAATTCTAGTGGTATGTTTCAGGCCAGTGCAGCCAGAAAGTATTTGAAAATGTCTCGTGAAATGTTTCTACAGTAACAGATGATCCAGCATTGTTAGAAAAGTTTTCAAATATGCCAAGACAATCTATTATGTTTGGTCTCGTGCATTGGTGCGAAATTTAGATGGTACTTTTTCCCCTCATTCTTTCAAAACAATAAAAAAAAAAATCAAAAATTTGGGGGGAAATTGATTAAAATAATTCCGAATTTTATACCGGGGTTTCTACTTTAAGAAAAATATGCACAAATGGGGAGGCTATAAGAATTCTCATTCATTTGAAGGTAGGTTGGGAATTGTTGGGAAACATTGATAAATGTTTATGTAGACATCTTGGCAAGTTTGAGATGTTCTTTTATCATGGTTGAACCAAAACCTTTAAGTCCCATTTTTTTCCCCATCAAATCCTGTCATATGACAGCAATGTTTCTTCACTACTTGTACCTTTCTTTTTTTCCCCAAAATTTGCAATGGCAATATTCAATTTTTTAATGGTTTTTATCTGTTTTTAATGAACCCTAAAAGGTGTTCCTTTTGTCGAAAACAATTTTTATGCATTTGATGTGCATGGTTTGGGGAAAAATAATATTTGCACAATGTACAGGCCTACTTCCACACGTAGTGGAACAAGTCAACTCTGGTGATTTTTGGGAAGGGGATTCTATGAAACCTCCTATTTTTAAACTTTCTACAATTTATTTGGGATCTGTATTGGTTTCCATAACTGAAATGGGATGCATGGTTTTTGAAAGGAATGAGAAGATTAACCAGAAATAAATAATGCGCTAGGTTAGGGCAAAATGTGGTATTTGTCGTTGAGCACGCATTTTTTCAAGTACAAAATCTGCCTGCCATTTGATGAGTGCGTTACAAAGTAAGGTTGCACTGCTTGTCAAACACACCTATACACAGAGCTTTGTATTACGTAACTAGAAATGTTAATGAATAATTGGTGTGGTATGTGTGAAGGTTGACTTGTGCAATATTTAAAAAAAAAAAAAGAAGAAATTTCTTCATTTTGTTTCCTGTTCTTGCTGAATTAAAAGTGTATCATATGGTGTGGTAAATACACAGAGAATAGTTCTTAATGAATGGTTCACGACTATTACGTACATGTAGGTTGGATTGTAGTTCCTTTGAAAGTTGACGTGAGGGAGTAAGTTTGATTGTTGTATCATCTGCAGCTGTATGTATACAGTAAATTTGTATATTATATTGTGAATGTTATAGAATGAGGTAGCTATTTTCCATATTTGGAGAGGGCGGTGGTGCTTCTGTCATGTGTTTCTCCTCCTCTTGGTAAAACCAGAGGTGTGTCCTACCCAAACAAGGTTTGGGTAGCCATAGGCAGTCAAAGTTAACATTTATGAATGTTAAGAGAGCCAAAGCTGTGATGTAAAGAGGAGGAACGTGGTTCCTGAAGTCTTTTTCTGTTCTGGTTTTTTTTGTTGTTTTTTTTCACCCATTTTTCTTTTATTTTTGTCTCTGTCTGTGACCGCAGCTCTGTAATACGTAGTTTGTAATTTGCATTATAATGCGTGTAAATATTAATGTAATATGCAGCTGGCTTCCAAAATGGCTCTTTGTTACAAATATACAAATATAAAATATATATTATAATTACTTGTTGCGTGAATTAAGAAACTTAACAACAAAAACAAAATTAAAAAAACAAAATGGTGTTTGGCTTTTTTTCTTTGTATTTTTTATATATTATTAAAAGCATGAGTTTTAGATTAAACAAATAAAGTGGGGCGTTGTACGTCCCGTTGCATACTGATATGTATGAAATACATAGAGGGAATGCAATCACAAGAAGGATCACATTGCAGCTGAGTTTTGTCAGTAACTGTCAAAATAATGTGAAAGGAGGTCAAACTAACATGTTATAAACTTGTAAAGTCTTTGAAAGAAAAGAAACCTAATAATAACCGTAAGCCATATTAAGCTGAAAGCAAGATATTCAGATTTTAAAAATCTGGGCGTTGTAAGTCTGGCCTTTTCAGAACTATACAATGTAAACCGTAATTATATGCAAATAATGAAATCATACATGTGGTGCTTAGAATGTATGATGTTTACACGGTTAGAAAAATGATAGGGACTTTTTTGTGTTTGTCATGGAAATTCAGTTCCCACAATGTCGTGGTCACGTGGTGGTTTTTTTTTTTTTTTTAACTACTTCAATGAAAGTGTGTAAAATTGGTACTACGGTGTGAGTATAATGCACAGCGTAATGCAAATCTTTGGAACGAATGACTGATAACCCATCTCTCCTTATTCAACATCGATGCAAATAAACTCATCCTAATCTTACCCTCTTACTTCACTGGAGTCACCATCATAATGGTGGCCTGTTCCAATCACGTATATTGCTGCTTTTTTATATAGAGTTTTTAAGACTAGATACGTATTGTCAAAGTAAAGAATTTCCAACCTGACTGAAATACATACGGTTACCGTATATGTATATATGTGTCTATCACAACCTGTCTATCAAATAACACTGTTTTTAAAACGTCAAATAGTACATACAAAGAAATCTGGTGTTTCGAAATTCGATTGTTTTTACGGTTACACCCTTTAATAGTAGGTAGTGTGCATTTTATGCTTTGTAGTTTATAAAGGTGATTTTTAATGGCGTAGTAAATTTTGGATTATGTACAGTAACGGGGCAGACATTTGACCATTATTTAATTCAAAAGTTTGTCGGTGTTTTATCAATATTTACAGTGAGTCGGTTACGGATATCCGGTTGAAATTATGTATCAAAATTTGCGCACTGAAAAAAATACAACCAAATCCCTGTGTAAGACACGATGATGTCCGTGTTACCACGACGTACGTGCACATGGAAAATGGTGTGAGAATTCTGGAGGTTCTCTGCAATTTTTGTTTGGTTTTTCATTCAGTTATTTTTTGGCCACTTTAATTTGGCCTGAAAGATACATTGAGGTTTTTGTTCAGATCAATCGGGGGTCCCACATTTATTTTGTTGTACTCTCTCTGACACTTATGCAAAAGGCAGCACATTTTAGACACATCAGTCATGAGTTTTGAGGCTGTAATTTCATCTACGAGTGTTTTAATTCCTCCAAATACAGAAGGCTTTTTCCCAAAACATTTTGGGTGGCATACCACTTTTAAATTCTGAAACAGTCAATTTCTGAAATCGTCATTCAAGTTCAAAACTATTTTGAAACAAATCTGCCACTTTTGACCTCTGAATGTTGAAAACCAATTCTGAAGTAAAATAATGCACTATTTCTACAGCTCAACCCCTTGTCTTATATCTAAATAATCATTGACCATGGTGTGTCCAAACTTGATAAAAGGCTGTCCCTTGTTTATACAGATTTTTATTCTTTTTTATCATTTTGAGAGTTAAGAGTTTTGGAGGATGCAATTTACCTATCATGTTAGAATTGCAACTTGCGACTTAACTATCGTTCAACGCGGTATGTATAAAATCCAGGGCTGTCCCAAATATTAGAATATTCGATCATCAACTGAATATTCGAATACCTTTTTGCGGGTTTGAATATTCGAAAAAAAATATATGCACATACAAATATGGCTCTGATGCTATTTTAATAGAAAGGTAAAGGCGCTTAGCAGTGTCAAATGCCGCATTTGTGTTGACGGTAACTTTTTGTGGATGAATGATCTTGATACAACAGGCGCATGCAGTTGCAGCAGACGCGTGAAAAACTTGATCGGCGAGTATCAAATACTCGGTCAAACCCAGTTTCAAATTATCGAACACTAAATTATTCGAAAATGAACAGCCCTAGTAAAATCCTAGACAGATACAAATATTACTATCTAAAATTCCATAGAGATGCCCAAGAGCCATAACTGCACGAGGAGAAACAGGCGAGGATTTAACCGCCTCTCACTGAGGCTATGTCTGAATTACTAGGCTAGGGCTGGATGTTACATACATGTCTATGGTAGTGGCTGCCGCCACTTCCCATAGCCAAGTAATTCGGGCACAGCCTGTCTTTCCAATACTGAAATCCAAAGAGTGGTAGTCTGCTCATAGATACTTAACTCCAGTGAGGTAGCTGTAAGGTAATTGCGATCATTTTAGTCTACATTTTATAGCATTTTTTTCCAGATTTGGGACTATCGTGTCGTGACAGTTGAGAGAAAAAAATATGCTTACGGTTGCCGTAGTAACAGCATGACACGAATCCTCGTCACGATGATTGTGATTGCCACTTGCTTCGATTTCTTTTTTTATCGTTCCAGCTTCGTGTTGATGTAATTTCTGGGCTAAAAGACAGATCACCACATTAACATCACACACTTAACTTTTAATCACTGTTAGTACAGCTTTGAATTAAAACTAAAAAAAACTGAATTGTTTTTTACAGTATATTTCTTTTCTTTTTCTTTTTCTTTTTGAAATCACAATTAGGTGAGCATTCAAGATTTCTATGATGCACTTGAATTGAGTGTGGTTCCATTCTGTTGCTCTCACCTGAGCTGTGAGGGAAAATAAATGTTCTTGAAATATTCCAACAAACAAAAGATTCATCCCTAAATGACAAACAGCCAGAAACAAGGACGCACAGCCAAATATATGAAATTCGCTTGAAAACTCCTTGAGTGCCTACAGTTTTGACAATCGAGTCGGTCCAAAACAGATATACCAGAGTACAAAAATGTAACAATGTAATTGTTTCCTAGTCTGTGTTTTTTTTATTTTTTTTTTTTTATTTACGCAATTATCATACATGTATATGCATATATATTCTCACAAATGTAAGACAGACAAGTGGAACCCCTACCATTTCAAATCCTTTGTACTTCCATGTGTGTAGACACAATAAACTATAACTAGATTTGTTTACGTTCTTTAATCAAGAATTTGAAGTAGAATTATCCATTTTTGGGGGTCTCGACTGCATTTTCAGTGTGGTACAATTTATACCAAAAGCCGCCTAATGTAAAGCGCTTATTCCGCAGTGTATACTGCAAAGTTGATCGGCCCATACTTCAAAGAACTGTTTTTGACACCTGCCTACCCCCCGCCCTGCAGCCATTTTGTGGCGCATCATGCAGTGAAGATTAAAAACACCCGATTTGGGCATCACCAAAGTTTCCACCTCAAAGGCTGGAGAAAAGGAGTGAGATTTCAAAACTGTTTGCAATTTTTTTTTTTTTTAACTCGTGTGCTTCACATTGAAGTCATTATTTTTACATAGTTGCAAACTCTGCCATTTGGGTGTCAAACAAGGTCTTAAAACAAATCTGCCATATCTGACTTCCAGTTCTTGGCATGTCACCTTAATGCGTCACCCTTAATCCCGAAAATGATTGGGATTGTCTCCAACAGTTAAAGTGGCGTAAGCCCTATAATGTATTTTTATAGGGGCCTTTGGGAAAATATTTGGACCCTTTTTATGTTGTTGCTGATTATGATTTAAATTGCTGGGTCCATTGTGTAGTATTGGAAAAAAAACTGAGGTATTACTAATAATTGTTGCAGTATCCTATGCCATTTTTTCTTTGATTTGGTTTTGGGTATAATATCAGAGAAGACTCTCCAATAATTGGAAATACTTTGATCCTGAAGTGTCTACCATATCAGAGTATGAAATGTTTTCAAACTATGCATTTTAAATGTGATGAGACTACATACACAGTCACTGAATCATGTTGTGGGGCATAGTGAATGCAAATTCTACTGATTAGAAAAACCAATGTCCAAAGTTGCCGTTTTTCAGTGCATATTATTGTGGATCGAGACATTTTGCCAATTGCCATCATCATCCGACCAAACTCAAGTGGTCAGGGGAGTAGAAATAATATTATCACTGACCAGTCTTGTAGCTGCACGGCATTCCATCTCTTCCCTCCCCCCCCCCCCCCCCCCCCCCTTCCCCTCCAGGGAAATGTTGAGTCCACATAGACATGGATCCCTGTGGGGATTCACCATAGTTCTTTCACTGTGCACATAATCTTGCATGTGAGAGTAGAATTTTACAGGGCATTTTTTGCATTATAATGTCAGTGTTCCAGAACTGGCTTACGATTGGCCGATGGCTGAAGGACAATACTCACTCCTCCTTTCTTCATGTTGGTGATGCCTAAATTTGTCAAATGAAAGATAAATTGTCAGGTTAGATGAAGTTGGGGGGGGGGGGATATTTGACAAGTTGATACATAAAAGAAAATTTCAGCCCAAACATAAAAAACCCAGTATTTTCCAAGATGTGGAATTTGTGTGTTCTCTGCACTAACATAGGTTACAAAAGAAACATGGCTTGGTTTATGTTTAAAATACATTCTAACCCTCCCCATTCCCCCAAGAGTCTATGTAATAGACATCGCACAGCACGGCTTCATCCAGAAGCAGACTGTACCTTTGGGTCATAGGAATTTGTTTTCCTCAACGGTCTTGCCTTCTCCACATTTTTGTTTGTTTTTTTTATGTTGATTTTTATGCAGATGTTTATCCTGGGTTTTATAACGATATTTTATCTATTATGTGGAGAGAAATAAAATAATAATAATAATAATCCAATCCATTACACAATACTACTTTAAATTGTTCCATAGCACCCACTCATTCAATATTAGATGTAATTTGATATCATTCCTGTTACAACCTATTGTGCCTCACTCATATTGACAACTTCAAGAGAATGAACTTTCAAATGTATAGCGCCCTCACTGTACAATTGTGTTGTTTAACGTCCCACTGTAAACTACCGTATATGAAGAACGTGCCTAGAGAACACAACTATAGCAAATACTTTGATAGGTAACTCGTTTCGTAAGCTTGTCATTAAAATGAAATTACGATGAATTATGCTTCTTAGTTGGTTATTTGTTTTAATGATATTTGATAATGTGTGGTTCACGAAGTGTATCCTATAAATGCATGATTTGATCAGCACAGTGGTAGCCCATTACGAGCTCTGAATCTTTTAAAATACATTTTGAAGAAAATAAATTGTACACAAAATATTGTCAACTCTTGGCACTTTTCCAATTTCTGTACCATCCATGTTATTCATTTTGCACTCGTGTCATCTTGAACATGTGCACGTTATTGTTGAGACTTCTGATAAATATAACCGTACGTGATTTAATTAAAAGACTAATAATCCATTTTGGTGAAGGTGTCATTTAAATCTTTTTTCCTTTTTTTGGCTTTTCATATACCTACAGTATGTGGTTTGGTTTTCATTTTAGAATTGTAAAGTAAAAGTAGCTAATTAAGAGAAAGACTGCAAAGCAGCTCATTGTTATGAACAAACAAGTATTAGTTAATTTGTATAAGAGACTTCAAAAGTCAGGTTGGCCTTGTGGTGGTTTCACTTAATTGTGTACGCTTACTCCTGGGAACCATACTTTATAAAATGGGAATTATTTGTTTATCATTTGATATTAATGTCTTGTGCTCAGTCCCAGCTGGCTCCCAATGGGGGAACAAATTGACCCTCTCTGCAAAACAGTCTCTTTTTGCACATTTGCAATTGTGAGTTTACTTTTTGACTTGAAAGAGCAAGAAAGATTCTTTCATGTGCTGAACTATATTATACCACACCTGGATAAATCCCCGCCATCGAAGCATGGCCGCACCGCAAAAATAGAAGTTCTATTCAACGGTGAATAGAACTTCTATTACACGGTCACACCGTCGGCCGCGCTCTGACCAATCAGATGACAAGGATTTATTCAGGTGTTGTATTTTACAAATAATGAAAGTTTCACGTTCCTGTAATGGAAAGAATAATTTCTTTCGGTGACAGATGAAATTTTCCACTCCACGAGGCTAACATTCCATCTGTCACCTCATGAAATTATTCTTACCATCGCACTCGCAAACATTCATTATTTGTATACCAAGGACCTTTGAGATATTTGGATTTAATGATATTTTCAATTTCTTTGCAGGTCTCCATAAAGAACGCATACAATCAAGAAATCTGAATTTTTCAAATTTCTCTCCTGCACTTTCAAAGGCAGTTAAATCAAATTTATACCTTGTTTAATTTACTTTACTCAATTCCATACATCTGAATGAAAACTGGGATAAAATGAAATATTGTATTTCTTGAATTTTGCAGAACTGGGCAATTATATGTGCAACAAACGACTCAGTTTTGCAGAGCAGGGCACAAATGTTGATTTTATTATTTGGATCTGATAAGGAAATGTAATTCTTTGAATAGCATTTTTCAAAGCCCCATGTCAATTGCCAGTGTGGACAGAGAAGAATATTTCTGAGGGATGGTGATGTATAAACTTACCTTGCCCCCATAGATAAATCCAAACAATTTATGACTTGTGTTTACTGAGTGTTGTAGGAATTGTACTGAAACAGTATTTGAGTATTTAGTACTTGAGTGTTCTTTTTACTCATTAAAATGTACTCATTTACAAGCCCAGGTGTAACAGTATGAGTACGGGAACTCATACTCACTGCTTGTACTTGGGAACTTTCTTTTCTGAGCTTGTACACCCTGTTGACTCATTGAAAGAAGACACTCACCAACAACATGTGTGTCGCTGGATTGAGAGCAAGTGAGAAGCTGAGCTTGAGACATGAATGGATCTTTGTCTTTACTCATTCAGCACGGACTCCCCAAAAGAAATTTGAGTACGTGCTGGGGCCAATATCATGGAGCTTCCAAGCACTAACATGTACATGGCACAAAAAGGTCGTGCTTAGGACAAACGGGTTACCCGCCAATAAGAAAACAACATCTGAATACCAGTCACAATTAGTACAAGAATGAACATTTGGTTGGTTATCCAGGTTTTACCAAGGAAGACTTTCATGAAATTGTCCCCTCGGATTGAGCAGCAGACAGGGAACATCTTTGAGCATTCACATCTTTGCAAGATGACATCTTCATTTTGCTGGGTGCTGTGGAAGTTTGGTGAAGGTACAACTTAGAATAAGGTCTGGGTGGGACACATTCCGGTTATGGGGCAGATTATTATAAAAGGTGCTTGTGATTCAGCTGTGAATGAGAGAGACCTAGCTAGTTTTGGCAGGAGTCCTCACTCAATTTCTTCATTTAAATGAGATACCATCATGTGAAGATACCGTACGGTTTTGTGGGGGTTTCTTATATCATCTCTTGCTATATACACCCCAGATTTTTGTCGATCGTAAAGTGATGAAAGACCTCTGCCCTATTGCAGTGAGTCGTTTAGGAAGATGGAGATTGTGTGCTAGAAATGTTGATCGATCAAGCCTGGTGTTTGAAGAAGCAATCTTCCATCATTGTAAACTTTCAGGAATTATGCCACTACTACTTTATGCTGTTGAAGGTATATTAGACCATTTGTTTTCATCACTCCCCCCCCCCCCCAAAAAAAAAGAATACAACAAAAATGAAAACCTGACTAAATGGTTTAAAAGATCATCTGGTAAGCAGCATCCTGAGAAAGCATTTCATCTGATTTGTTGTTGTTTTGGAGAAATAAGAAATTGTACATTGATAAAAAAAAAATGAAATTTCTAAGCCTTGAATGGCATGCAGCAGTTTTGTTACAATATTGCTGTTTTGTAATAAAAAAGGGAGACGGGGCGATTTGAAAAACAATATTTGAATAAGTTATATCTTAGTGAATACTAAGAAAACGCCTTCATCTCTTCACCAAATTTGGAATGTTTTTTAAAGATGAAATTTTTGCCACGTGTTGAGTTCAGATTTTCCTACAACATTCTGTGTACAAGGAAGTAGGAATTGATGAACTATTACAAACTCAGTGGTGTATTTTGCCCTCAAAGCCACCTTGGGTCCAGAATAATTTGCATCAAGTAAAAGCCAGGCACATGTGGTCACATTAAATGTTAGTCGTTTTCCCGGTAGTGATGTTAGTTGTCATGCTTTATTGGTTTTTTATCAAATTAATAATTCGTGTGAGGCTGATGGAATTTTTAATTGTCTGGTTCATGAAATGTTATATACCATATTTTAGGTACAAGGGCTAACACAGGGTGGTTCAAAATGAGGGATGGTGATCACTTTGGGCAGAAATGTTAACATACTTTCCAAAAGTAAACTTTTTTTTCTGTACATTATATTTAGATATTGAATTTCAAGCAAAAGTCGCAAGGATAAGGTTGTAATGGTTATCGGAATAAATGTACGGAACTTCCACCAGTAACTAACAGGATTTATCATTCTCAAAAGAAATATGCTAAACTTACCACCATAAAGACCCAGTAGGCCTAATTTATTCAAATAAATGTTAATTTTGCTAATGTCATCTGCTCATCAGGGGCCGTGTTCATTGTTGTGTAACAACAACAACAACACAACAACAAACAAATTGAAAGTTGAAGTGCTTTGTTTGAAGCGGTTAATATGAGTCTTTGATATGGGCAGAGGTCAAGCAGTGAGCTTTAGTAATGATAAAAAAACCAAATATTTCAGTCTTAATGCTGTTTAAAAAGGTGATACCAAGGGTGCGTTCCACTCACGCGAACAACACAAACGTTCGCCAAATTTCTGTACTGACACATGTAATGGAAAATTGTTCACGTAGTTGCCCAATGTTGGCAACGTTCGTGTGAGTGGAACGCAACCCCTGTACAAACCCTGAGAAGTACTTGCGTCAGAAAGTTGTATCTAAAACAAACATAACCAAAACACTTAAGTTTTTCAGTATCTTCTCGTGACTCAGACGACAGATTGAGCTCAGACTTTCGCAGGTTAATTTCATGTACATGTTGAATCACACAAAGTATGAACACTGTCTACCGCTGTTGTTTTAGCTCTACCAATGCTATATCATACCTTTAAGTTAAAAGACAGCTTTGGGGTTTTTTCTTCGCGACCATTATGCTTTGAGCTCCATAGTTCAATTGAGTAAACATTTCAAAAAAACTTGAGAAGCATATTAACATTTCTGCCAAAAAGTGGGCTTGCATCATTTTGAACAACCCGACTTCTTCCAACTGAATAGGGAATGTCCTGAAGATCTGTGACCATAAAAACCAACCCAGCTCCTTCCTAAATAAGGTGATCTGCGGTGTGTCATTTTCACAAGAGGTTTCACCCTTTAAGACTCCAACCTTCCACATGAGCCAGCACTCAATTTCTGATACTCCACATGTACACTGCAGTCAAATTTCTCAACCCAAGTGTTGACCATGGACTGTAGATAGATCACACCCGTTGCAGGTCAATCCAATTGTGAAGTTTTTGGATGTGTGAAGCAGCTCTCCCGATTGTGCAGTGTTTAATTGAAACAAAAATCAGTAGGGGGAGATCGATGTGGGGCAACAGAGGAAAGGAAAAGGCACTTGGTCCTAGCTCACATGAGTGCTGTTTGGGCCAGGGAAGTTCATCAGAACGAAAGTTGAAGAGTTGATGAGAGCTAAGAGCACTATATATACCCCTGATGAGTACCTCATTCCCAGGGTTGAACAAATGGAGAACATGAAGAGTCTTGAAAAGATTTCAGATTGTGATGAAGACGGGATACATATGATTGTCACGTTTCAGTTATTAGAGAGACACTCATCAGGATCAATGTGCGTCACACCATGCACTAACATACATGGAAAGTAATCAGGCAGTGTGAGGGTTTTGAAAATTGGGAAGTGCAACAAGTGGGCGTTGTATGATTAGCAAGTAGGAAGTAGATAATAATGCTTGTAGTTCCCGTTAGCGCTGGTGTAATGTTGTTCTCCTGGAGGGGTGGTTTCTTGTTATCTGACCCCATAGGAGGTAGGAATCGATTGGGGGGATAATCAAGTTGATTATAAAAATATAATCAGATCATATTTTTTCATGTTGATTTTAACGCATGGGGGAGGTGATTGCTTTAAATCCATTGACCTTTTTATGGATAGCCCGGAAACGTGCAGTGAAGGTATATGTTGCACTGCATTGTGGGACATTTGCGCTAAACTTTTGTACACAAAAACCCCATAGAAGGCAGGTTATCTGTAAAAGGGTCGTTCTGTTATGTTTCTGCTCTGTTTATTTGCTAACATTATTGCTTTTGCCGTAGCCTCAAAGGCATTTTGTACTAGAGGTGGAGATCTGTTAACTATATCTCCGTCTGAAACAATTATACACCTAATTATGACAACCAAAACACATGGAGATTGTGTCACCTCTTTGTGTTAGTTTAAACGAGTAGATGTCAAATGTTCCCGGTCTTTACGTATATGTATTAACTGTTCTTCCTTTTTTCTTTTGGACACTTTGCTTTAAATGCTCAAAGATGCTTCTTTTTTGTCTTTTTATGTTATTCTTGGAATAAATATTGAATGATTGAAAACCACGGTGTGGATATTTTTCCAGTTTTATTAATTTCTTGAAGTGTTTGGTGTTTTTAGAATCCAACGGTTATTGTCCAGACGCTATGAGCGGCATAAGCAAAAATATATTATTCAGATTTCAAATGAAATTTCATTTTGACAGACACTGAACCTTTTCTTGTTGGTAAGGAGATGTTTTCCTCTGACCGTGAGAGTCAAATTGTCCGTCCGTCGGGCACGAGTCTTTCACATGTAAATGCATGAATTTATGGAAGATGCAAAATTGAAAGAAAAAAGTTATCAATATTGACAGCCCGTACAAGCTTACTGTGGCCAAAAAGGTAGGATATTCTTTGCCTTAAAAAGGCCCAGCATGTGCATTTATCCAACAGACTGGCTAACCTATCCTACAAGAGTATGCTTAGTTCAAGATAGGGAAGTTATTCCACCTAACTTTGAAGAAAATCTTAAATTAAAGTTAAATTCCAATGCTGTGTCAAGTGACGAACTTTTGGAGATTTTGGTTGAAGTATAATAATACACTGCTGGTAATTGACCCACCCCCCCCCCCCCCCCCCCCGAAACAAAACCAGCATAATTTTAAAGTTTTTCTTGTGATCTGTTTGATGATTTTTAAAGTGACATAACCTTCTCATGTCTTAAGAAAGTGAATTTAATGTTTGGATTAAAAATAGAATGGTAGTAAATATGGTGCATTCTAAATGTATCAGACAAATTTGAAATTCTTTGCAGTTTTTCCAGAGATGTATATTGTAGTCGAGTCCATCACAAGTCCCTGCAAGTCCATCACAAGCCCTCCAGTCCTAATCCCAATCGCAAGCTATTCAAATGAGCTGTGACAAAGGCATTCCTTTGTCATTGTTCATCTAGTTACTTGTGACCGGCTTTATGAAAGGAGTTCTGACTGGGCTTGCGAAAGTACTTGTGAAAGTACTTGCAGGGACTCACTCCAACTCTGGTTTTTTCCCCAAGGAGATGAGCACTCATCGAGACCAAACTTTCTCATTTCAGTCTCTGTACGACTCTCTTGAATGCAACATTGCATACACTAAGACATTTCGGTCTTTTTGTTTTTCCCAAACACCACAGTTTGCCTTTGAAGACTAAATCTTCATATTTCCTGAAGTCATGAAAGTTTGCAAGATCAAGCAGCTCATCAAGGGAAAAAAAAAACCAAGTGCAATTAGCAGTACATTCTATTTAATTTAAAATGTCATATACAACATTTGCTTTTGCTGTAATTTTCAGAAATAAATAGATTTGGGGGTTAGTATTTTTTAGTGTGCTAGAAAATACTGTAACACTGACCTGTTTAAAGTTTTGTGTGCATACATGTAGATGTTGGGAAAACAGAGAAAAAAATTCTGTTCTTGTGGTTCCCTGACCATACTTTAGACAAATTGGAGCATTTATAGTCAGAGAATTATCAGGTCAGGGATATAGACTATTTCCAATGATTGTCAGCTGACAATCATTGGAAATAGTCTATATCCCTATATAAATTTTCACTTTTCTTAAAAACGACAGCACATCTGGTGCCATGATTTCACAGGATGCTTAACTGCTATTTACTTAGTCTATTACGGTTTTTCGTAATAATTCATTTTTTTTTATGTTTGCAAATGTTGTATACTACGTTTAAAAGTTTGTTTTCAAAACAGATCGTAGTTGGAAAAGGCATGAGAAATTTTCAAGAAAAATGAGTCCACATTGTCCCTAAAATTTACACCAACACAAACAAAACCAATAGACAACAGAAAGAAACACACGCGAGACATAAAGAAATCAAGTTGTTTTAACCTATTTTATATTTCTAGTTCCGTTTTGGTGTAATCTCAAACAGCGATACATGTATATACACATTCTCTAATTTTGTACACTCCATTTTTTCCTTAACCCTCCTACTGTTATAACTATCATAACCTATCAAAAAACCTAAACCCTTCTTCTCCAACAGCTTGTGTGTTCCAACCTGTTACTCGATAGGTAGAGTAGTTGGTTCCATTTTGGCACTGAGAGAGGGAGGGTTAAGTATCATTGCTTAACTTCTTCACTCCAAGAACTTCAAGCTCATCACGTTAAAATGTTGGCACTATTTGCTCATACAAATTTGTCATTAAATCCTGTGGAAAGCCCAGTACGGAAAGAGCTCAACAAGGTACAGTTCTGCAGTCTAGTAACACCGTTTCAAAACAAAATCGGAAATAAAATGAAAAGTACAATCAATCATTTCACACATATTTCTCATATCAAAATGTAACCATTAAAAAGGATTTATTTCAATGATGATTTTTAAAAAGTTTAAATTTTAGCCTCTTCTTAGACATTGCAAACCTTTGAATTGTCACAACATGCAAGAGCTCAAGTTTTGCAGATCAAAACATTTTGACTAAATTGGCCAAAACTAAACACTTCCAAATTACAGTTTATAGCAAACTTCACAAGACAACAATCTGAACAGACATAAATTAAATTACATTGGTATTCAGACTTTCAAAATATTGAAATTCTGGACATGATATTTTCCGTTTTAACAACTTTGCCAGCAGCCAAAGTCGGAGCATATAAACACAGCAAGCTTCATGTCACATTTTGATGCCAACTTTGGGAAGAACTAAATAATGAAAATTAATACGTGCGCACACAGCGAGATCACGATAAGCTACTCAAGATGATCGCATTTCCTTGCCATTTTGATTTTGTTTTCATTTCATTTGATCTATTTTCCATTCATCACAACAAATGAAAAAGAAGCAAATAAATAGCACAATAAACAGGGTAATGCATATCTTTGTTCGGGTGGGCGCTAGTCCAGGGACCCAGGTTGTATCGTAAAATTGGGTGTGATCCCTGGCTATACGGCATTCTGGGTTTATGACTTCTGACTAGCGCCCACCCGAACAAAGATACTGACAATTTGGGAGACCGCCAACATAGGGCAAGATAGCTCAGTTGGTAGAGCGCCGGTACGGTAACCTGGAGGTCGCAGGTTCGAATCCCGCTCCTGCCAGTTTCCTTGTTCACTTTGAAAAAATACTCATATTTTTGTTCGAGAAGGACATAAAACGGTTAAATTTAAACTAAGACGATACATTACAAAGTTCTTTATTTATTGTAGTAACTGCCTCCATTAAATTGCTATGACTGTAGAAAATACTAGTATTATCTGCAAACAGAATATGAGACAGTAACTTTGAAGAATTAACAATGTCATTGATGTACACGAGAAAAAGTACGGGGCCCAAGATGGAACCTTGTGGTACTCCACATTTAATAGATTTAAGGGTGGATTTATTATCTTTCCATTGAACGAATTGCTTTCATAAACGAAGAGATTAACCATCAATAGCACACTTTGATAGGGCAATGGATCAGAGCAAATGACTAAACATGAGACTTTGAGCTTTGGTTCCTCCTATTAAAGTACCAACAGGTTGGTCTAACGATGGTCTTCATGGGGACCTGCTTTGCTCCCCGACACCTGGGAGAATGCTGGTGACAGCCATCATGTAGTCGCTTTTTTTTTTCAGAGTACAATCCGGGATCTCTTCCAGCCAAAAGTGAAACATTTAAGCATGTTTGGATTTGTTTTACACAGCTCTATATAAATGTTCATTATTATTATTATTATTATTATTATTAGGTGTTGGGCTTCAGCCCAAAACCTATTGTTATTGTTAGAATTATTCTTATTTTTATTATTCTCTTTTTTCTTTTTGCTAGTACTTTCTTCTCCAGACTTGTTTGACTACATGCAAACTCATATCAAGTTCATATCTGGTACATATATGTACATCACAATGAAGATTCCGGAAAATGTAATGACGTCATGATGACATCATCAGGTATCAAATTACAAGCAATTAAACATTTCTATTTTTAATCGTTGAAAATCAATATAAAATCAACCGTGAAAGACCTGAACTTGATTTTTACGGCAATCGATAGAATAATATTAGATCTTCAATTTTGATCGTGCGTGCAAAATCACGTGACCCTTCCTTCCGGTCGAAACCGGAAGTGCCTTATAATTTGAAAGTGGAAAAAGATTTGAACTTGCTTTCAGCGATGTTAGTCCTTGGCCAGGCTGAACTTTTCAAAAATGTTAGCGGTGACGTCATAAAATATTTGAGCGCCCTCTAGCGGCAGGTTGAAAAATGTTCAAAATGAACTTTCAGTCGATGTGTGTGGCGAAGTTTGCTGAAATCACTTTATAATTGATATATATGATGACCTTCAGGCAGGCAACACGTGTGCGAGGGCTGAGATTGATGACGTCATCAGACCGGAAGTTGCAATGAAAAGACCTTTAAACCTTAAAAAAAATCGCTGAAAAATCAACCGCGACAGATATAGTTCAGATTTTTGCTTCAGATGGCACAGTTGACATAGCTCTCGAGCTTTCTGATAATGACGTCATGATGACGTCATCAAGTATCAGATTACAAGCAATCAAAGATTTCTAGATTTAATGTTGGAAAATCAATATAAAATCAACCGAGAGAGATCTGATTTTGCTTTTCACAGGAATTGATGGAATAATCCAGGGTCTTCATTTTTGATATTACGTGCAAAATCACATGACCCTTCCTTCCGGTCCAAACCGGAAGTGCCTTATAATTTAAAAGTGGAAAAAGATTTGAACTTGCTTTCAACGATGTTAGTCTTAGGCCAGGCTGAACTTTTCAAAAATGTGTGCGGTGACGTCATGAAATATTTGAGCGCCCTCTAGCGGCAGGTTAAAAAAATTTCAAAATGAACTTTCAGTCGATGTGTGTGGCGAAGTTTGCGGTAATCACTTTATAATTGATATATATGATGACCTTCAGGCAGGCAACACGTGTGCGAGGGCTGAGATTGATGACGTCATCAGACCGGAAGTTGCGCTGAAAAGACCTTTAAACCTTAACAAAAATTATGAAAAATCAACCGTGAGAGATATAATCCAGATTTTCACTTCAAATGGCAGGGTAAACATAGGTCTCCAGCTTTATTGTAATGACGTCATTATGACATCGTCATGTATCAAATATCAAGCAATTCAAAATGAATATTTTTAATCTTTGAAAATGAATATATAATCAACTGTGAAAGACCTAAAATTTCTGTTTGCGGCAATGGATAAAGTAATAACAGGTCTTCATTTTTTATATTGAGTGCAAAATCACGTGACTCTTCCTTCCTGTCGAAACCGGAAGTGCCTTATAATTCGAAATTGGTAAAAGATATGAACTTGCTTTCCACGATGTTAGTCTTTGGCAGGTATGTGCTTTTCAAAAAAGTGACCAGTGACGTCGCAAACTGCAGATTAACTGCGTTGGTAATGTGCACAGATGTAATGAAGTCATTATGACGTCATCAAGGTCAAATTACAAAAACCTGAAAAATCTACATTTTTGAGAACGTCATGCTTCATGAACTGCAGCACACAAGCTTTTCACAATTAGTGATTATACATACATGTGGATCTATTCTCTTATGTAATCAAACTGAAAAAGTCCAACACCGTGTGTTTGTACTACAAACTCTAGTTATTATTATTATTATTATTATTATGCATTCATTCAGAAATCTGCAATATGTATTTTTACAAATCAGATTTAAAAAGAGAAGAGTATAGAGTATCCCTAGTAACTCAAAAAGGGATGGATAACTCAAACAAATGTCACCAAACGTGTGCCACTTCATAATTCTGTCTGGAAACAATCCAATAGCACAAGGCCTACACATTTGAAGTTGTAAAATACTCACATCCATTTTTTCAGTCTCGGCAGTTACCAATGTGGAAAAACATGTGACCCGGTACCAAAAACTGCTGGAATATAGCAAAATAACAAAATGTAGATTATGGTATTTCCTGAAAGTACAGGTTATGGCCTTTTAATTTGTTGTACATGCAGCGTGTGTTGGTGCAGCTCATTTCGTTTCCGTCTTCACGAACTGACACTCACGCGCACATGGGTGTCAGTTCGTGAAACCGTGTACTGAGTAAATTTCGGTTTCACGAACTGACACCCAGGTGTGCGCGCGCACACCTGGGCACTGACTCACTGGAGAAGACTTCGTTTTCACAAATTGACACGCAAGCATGTAGCGGAAATAACATACCAAGAAAAAACGCTTTAAAAGCTTTGACACGAATCTACTCCATCTGTATACTTGTGGGTTTACAGAAACACTGAACTGAAAACCTCTAAACTCGTGAAATTAAGAATGGTTCCAGTTCGTGAAAATGAAAATGTGGTTAGTGCACGCTTCCCTACTTGGGTGTCAGTTCGTGAAAACGAAAATTACTCTGTTCTGTAAAATAGCACTCACGCGCTAGTGAGTGTCAGTTTGTGGTGTTGGTGACGATTTCTGGCCCACACTATGACCTTTTGAACTTGTTTGAGTAATGAGTACTTGTTTTCAGAGAACTTATCTCAACGTCAGTGAATCGTTTGAGCTACATTCTCATTGCAAAGTACAATATATGACGCTAGCTACAACTAGGTTATGTTTTAGGGTTATTCAAAAAATTGGGAGGTGATTTTTCTGCTTGTAACTCGGAATACTTTGGAGCAGTTTTCCACTCATTTCAAGATGCCAAGTCAATGGTAAGCTCAGTGGTCGAGAAGTATTTTTATGGAAGTCGCCCAATACAAGGCTAGAAGCCACTCTAGGTAAAGGGCTTCAACATAGGTGGTAGGGTTGGCCATATTTTAGGTTGCCATCCCCACAATCCTTATGGTTTTCCTGGGTCCAGATCTAAATAGAGGATAAATCTTCAATAGATGCACAAGAAATTATCTTACTTTTCTGACCTACAGACCCAGGCGGGGGAACTTCCAACGTTGGTGAGACCAACTCACCTCCCTCGAAGAAAGTATAGTATAAAGCAGATCATGGGTTTAAGTCCTTCTCAAGCACATGCTCTCAAAAAGCAATGAGAACACAGTGAAAAATACCTCATCAGAAAGGGCAACAATCTTGTCTATAGTGAATACATCATCCCCAACGCGAAATCTATCTTCTTACATTTCAAGCTTTTCCAGCAATTCAGGGCGAGAATATCATTCACATGAGCCATTACAGTAAACTGATCAAAGTGGGTTGAGTCACATTAGGCGCCATCAACAATTTTGATTATTCCATGGACTTACCTTCTGAAGCCCCCTGTTGAGGGTTCGGCGGCTCGAGGCACCGCCATGACGGTAAACGTTGTCAAATGATCAGTGGCACAGTGACAGCGCCATCCCCGTTGTCATGCCGACACCGTCTGTGCTTCACGCACTGCCAGTCCAGTACACACACTCCTCGTCTACCTCGGAGAGGATGCTGTTCAGGGTGAAACCGATTTGGACCGGTGTGGAAAGACCGCTGACGTTCAACTTCACACCTAAATGATGCAAAAATAGAAAATGAACAACCACCAGTCATTCACAAAATGATATTTGTGAAGACTAGTTGATTTTAACACCGACCAATTTGAAAATACAGCTGGCTGTTATTAATGGGGTGCTGGTATGCCAAGACAGGCTTGTGCAGCCAAGTGTAATGCAAACAATAGGCAAACAATGGATTGAGTATGCACAAGAATGCGCGTATAGACGACAACCGGTCAGGTGGTCTTTTTTTCTTCAAACCGCGGCTATGGCCAATGTCCATATTCAAGAGGTCACGAAAACAGACAAGATTGGGACTTGAACTTGTGACCTCCAGAACCATACCAGCACTCTCCCAATTCGTCAAAACCTGTTCAGGGGTACTAAACACCTCACAAAAAGTATTGAAACACTTGAATCAGACCCCCCATCATTTGAAAATTATAGCTGCGTAATAAAAATGAATGGTCCCTTTGAATTCCCAGTTTTGTCCCGAGCATTTTGACACCTCACATGTAATCATCATTTGAATGATCAAAGGTCGAAGTGACAGTTTATTTATTTATTTATTTCTTATTTATCCTGGGTTGCCTGATCAGTGCAAATGCACTGTTCTCCCCCAGGGCCCAGTGTGAATTAAGAGAAGACGACAAAGGAAATTTCAGTTTTAGTAGTTGGAGGAAAACCCCAGAACAGTTATTCTTGGGGAAAAACCCACGCAATCAGGTAGGGACTGAAAACCCAATCCACATAGTGCACCCAGTGGGAATCGAACCAGAGTCACCAGAGGTGGAAGGCGAGGAAAGAACCACTACACCACCTGACCTATTCAGTTCAGCCTATTCAGCCGAGTACTGCCTTTATTCTTCGCAGAGAGCCAATGCTGTACCTCCTTTCAAAAGCGCCACATTAAGTGTCATTTTTTAAATATAAGACAACACTGTTGTCAAATTGTTGTCGATTTAAACAACAACAACAAGATCTTGAGGAGTGAATCATGCAGTCTTATTTTGGAAAAAAAAATCTTTAAAATCAAATTTCCGATTAAAATTTGAAAAGTTGCATCTCTGGGCGTGATTGGTCAATTCTCAGGTTGTACGGATGACAAGCCATGATTGCTCAATTCTTAGGCTGTATAGATGAAAAGGTATGTCTGGCCAACACTAGGGCTGTATGGATTGAGTGGTGTGATTGGTCAATTCCCCTGCTGAACTGACAGCAGGGTATAATACGAGGTGCGATCAAAAAGTTCCGAGACTATTCCTGTTGCGAACGAACGGAGCGCAGCACAGTAATGTGCATAGCAGGTGTAAGCAATAACTTTCGTGAGTAAGTATTCCAAGTTACATCGCTTGATCAACATCAGCATCTGTGTTACACGCATTTTTGTGACCACTGGTACGTGCGCATTTGCGATTTCACCATGGACCTGAAACTTGAGCAGAAGCAGCACCGTGTCGAAGTCTGCGAGGATCTCCGTCATGTCGAGGATCATCAGCGGTGACGAGAATTGGGTCTACAGCTACGACCCAGAGACCAAACAGCAGTGGAAGAGCCACAGTCTCCAACACCGAAGAAGGCGCATCAGGTCAGGAGCACGAGCATGCTCATTCTTTTCTCTGACATTCGCGGGGTTGTGCACCGTGAATTCCCCCCCCCCCCCCCCCCCCCAGCGTCAGACTGTCAACGCTGAGTTCTATACTGCACCGTTCTGAGGTGTGTGAGGGAGAATATTCGGCACATACGGCCTGAACTGTGGCGTGCTGGCAATTGGGTGCTCCAACATGACAACGCGCCCGCTTACAGCGCGTTTAAAATGCGTGACTTTCTCGCCTGCAACACAATCGTCGCTCCCCACCCAACTACTCGCCGGATTTGGCTCCCTGCGACTTCTTTCTGTTCCCCCAAATGAAGTTCAAGCTGAAGGATCGCCGTTTTGACACTGTGGAGGAGATTTAGCGAGAATAGCAGATGGTGCTTGACTTGCTTACGAAATAGGATTTCCAGGGAGCGTTCCAAGCGTGGCAGGAGCGCTGGGAGCGGTGTATCGCTGCACAAGGGGACTACTTTGAAGGGGATGGCGGCCAGATTTAAATCACGTACAGTTTTTGCTTGTTATAGGCGCAGTCTTGGAACTTTTTGATCACACCTCGTATTATTGTTCAGTTTTAGGATGCAAAAGTTTCAAGGTAGGATTGACCAATTTTACACTGGAATTTTCCTGTTCCGCAGGACTTGATATTAGAAGCAACGACAGAACAAGATTTAAACTCCATTTTGGCACACATTCCATCCTTCATTACTTTATAAGATTCCATTCCACAGGCCCAATCATTTCAATAAATCAGACAAGCAAGGCAACTCACAGTCCAGAGACCTCCGAGCCAAAGTCGATGTTGATGGGTGTGCCGGACGTCTTGGAATCAAATGGATCGTTCAGCAGGGTCTTCATGACGCTGGAGACACCATCTGTACCCTCGATCTCGCTGACAGGCCACTAGCCAAGGATGCAGCCAGCTTGCTTTGCACGGTACTAATTATAAGGAAGGTAGAGTACATTCAGAGTGTTTGGAAATTTCTATCAAAAGTGTCTGACCGACTCAAGTCTGCAGCTCTGAAAACTTCAAGGTCCCTTAAATGTAGTGTACATGATTGGTCATTGTTGCAATTTTCAGAAATGGGCAGATGTCGGGGTTAGTATTTTATAGGAAATATCGTTCCACTGACCTGTTCAAAGTTTTCCATTCTTGGATGATGAAAAAAACGAGAGAAAAACGGCGTTCGTTTTCAACCGTTGGGCGGCATTTTTTTTATAGCGCCCTCTTTCAAAATACGCCTAATTTTTGTAAATGGAATCGTTTTCAATTGGTCACATAACAAGTACAAATGCCGAGAGGTACGTACACGAGGTGAACGTCCAAGATCCACTGCATGCACTGGTTACAACGCGTCGCTTCGGTACACTACACGCTTGCGCCCGTTTTCGGATTGTTAGACAACGCGGACTAACTACATTCGGTCAATAGAGGGCAGTTTTCCAACGATTGTCGGCTGAACAATCATTGGAAAATGATATACATTTCCACTTTTCTTGAAAACAACAGCACACCAGTGCCATCATTTCACAGGATGATTGAGAATAGTTTTAACTTATTTCGTAATAATTCAGTAAAAAAAAAAATTGAGGATTACCAATCGTGTACACTACCTTTAAAGAGGACATCCTTTTCAAACAGGCGATGTTGTTAGAGGTACTACTGTTTTTGCTGAGATACCACATTGGGCTTTTGAAAGGAACCCCCCATATTTCTGAACTGTAGGTCACAAACTAAGTGGAGAACTCATCAACTCTTTGCTAGTAATTTGTATGACACAACCGCCCGATTGTAGTCAGAAATCAAGAATGAGGTCATTATCACAGCCACATGGCGGGTCATAGCAGTAACCTCAAAATACAGCGGTATCGCTAATAATTTTGCCTGTTCAATAAGATGTCGTCCCTTATAAAAAATTATAGGGAGTAAGTGCACATTTTTGGTTTTTGTCTTAAAACCCTAACCCTCCTCAATCCTACAAAATCCTCATGGTGGTTTTGGAGGATTTTGGAGGATTGAGGATGAATGGTTATTGAATCACCAGAGGATTTTTGAGGATTGAGGATGAATGGTGATTGAAGCACAGGAGGATTTTGGAGGATTGAGGATGAATGGTGATTGAAGCACAGGAGGATTTTTGAGGATTGAGGATGAATGGTGATTGCCGGAGGATTTTGGAGGATTGAGGATGGTTCCTAGCAATAAGGGCCTAGGGGGTTAGGGTTAATCCTAATTTTCATATTGATGAGCCACAGCGTGATGTCATTAGAGGTACAAACTTGTCTCCACAGCATAGTGTAGAACAATATCAACATTTGTTTAGAATTTCTTGGAGAAGTTTGAATCCTATTCAAACCAACTTTTCTTATAAACCATTTATGATGGTTAAATTTGGAGAAATAATTTTGGGTTTTTTTCTATTACCAAACACAAATACCAACATCTTGAATGACTAAATAGCAAAGACTAACTCTGCGGTGTGCCATGGCGCCATTTTGTTAAGTAGGTCACCATGGTGTAACAGTGCGTGTATATTGTCATGGCACACCACAGGGTTAACCAGTTCACGTCGGGATTATTTTGATATTCACCGGACCCAGGCGCAGGATTATTTTTCACGAACCTCGACACCAGCCGGGTTCAGGCGGAATCAAGCCGTAATCTGCGGGTAGCACACCCTGATATTGCCGGCCTCACTTGCTGCGAGCGGGTCGATGACAGATGTTACCGGCCTCGATCGAGTGCGTGTTTATCAGTCATCCGTTCCGAATACCGCAAAACCTTTGCGTGTATACACTTCATCCGACGCGAACTGGTTAAAAAAGAATTCAAAGAGAACGTCACCTTTTTACTTTAGATGAAAGCAAGCACTTTTAGATCTTCTTCACATTGTTGTTAGACATGGTTATATGAAATCAAAATGGACTGGGTATTAATTGCACTGTTCCCTTCAGCACAGTTCAAGAAAAGTTGACTGAGCCCAGCGGTGTGCTCAAGATTTCAGTACCATTCCAGTATTACTAACTTACTATCCTGCATACACTGGTGTCCTATATACGTCAGGCATTTTACGCGCATGTGTGAAAAAGCTTAATGTTGGATTAACATTAAACATTGTCACAACCATATTGACTCAGCATCGGAATTTCTGACGAGCTTTTGTGTTCCTGTTAGGATTGTTAAGTACTTTAAATGTCTGCACCTTTATCGTCTTCATCAACTGTTATTATTGTTAGTCATTGTGAACTTTGTGATGATTATTATTTCCGCACTTTGTGGAACAATACCTGGGCTGTTGCCAGCCCACACAGCGTCGTCGTCCGGACGTCGCCAGACGCCGATCGCCGTGGTGAACTTGTGTTACTCCCCGAGAGGCGAGTCTACTATTATTGAACTGAACCACTAACTTAATCCACAAATTGATTGCATCGTTGCTTACTTTGATCTGCAAGTACCATCATCATTGGGTCCACAGACGTGGCTTGTACCGGTTTCACACTACTCTGAACTTACCCAGGTAATTTATTACCCGGGTAGTTGTCATTACCCGGGTGGAAACTAACCCGGAGAATCGGTTTCACACTACAAAATTAACCCCGCAATTCTGCTTACCCGCTTCAGCGCGCACCCGGGTAACTTGTAGCCGCATTCACACTATGCGAATGGTAACCCGGAGAATGTGCATTGCTTGACCTCTGCCCTAGCCATTGTTTCGTCGGCGTAAAAGAGCGAAGTGATGAGAGCGGCGCTAGCATGCAATGCAAATTGAAAAAAAATCAGATCAGCATTGGTACATGTAGCGTGCACGCGTCATCCTTTAGACTTGAAGACAAGTCGTTTAGACAGTCGTGTTTTGTCTGCAGGCGCCGCATTTACCAGCGCGGTACGCAATAATATGCCCGCCTTTCGTGAAGTTCTGACATGTCTTCTTTCCTTCATGGTCAGTAATTGGACAGTCGACACACACACGCATCTTGGGGCCAAGGTTGCACGAACGTTCCCACATATGTTATTATACCGCTCGCTACACGTAACCCCTGCAAAGTGCGGAGTAAGTATTATAATACGCGGTGGTGCAGTCGGACTAATGCCGACCAATTACCGACTTGATTTCAAGTCTAGTCATCCTTCAACTGTGCGGTCTAGACTGGTGCCTTGCATTAAGTGTATGTAAAATGTACTTATTAAGACGAGGCATCATCTACGGAAGACTGGTGCCTTTCATTAAGTATACGTAAAAATAAACGTATTAAGGCGAAGTACCAGCCCACGGCGGCCGTACTAATAGATTACGTCACCTTCGCAAAGTTGGCCAATTAAAACACGACAAAGCGCACGGACAAAGCGCACGGACCCACCCACCTACCCAGGTAGAAGAAAACCCGGCGACGCGAGCATTCACACTACTGATGGTAACCCGGAGAATCGTCTCAAGGTCGTTGTTAACTCCGAGATTGGTGGGTTAACCCACCTCGCGAGCAGGGTTAGAAATTACCCGGGTAAGTGAGGTTTTGGGGCAGTTAACCCGGAGAATTTCTAACCCGGAAAATTGTAGTGGGAACGCTCCACATTACCTGGGTAATTGCCGGGTTAAATTTTTCGTTAACCAGGCAATTACCCGGGTAAGAGCATAGTGTGAAACCGGCATTGGTTGGTCCAAAAGCTGTGCCCGGCTGGACGTGACCACGGTCTCCTGCTGGATCAACTCCAGCTGGTCAGCAGTGGTCTGGGAGGTGGAATCCTCGGTGGCTGTCTGACATCGACGACAGCTGCTGCTGACCAGAGCCCGACCGGACACCATGTTCAGGTTGGTCAACGCCAATGAGAAATCACCTGTGGCAGTTCCAAAGGCGAAGTATTAAACCCTGGGCCAAATTTCATGGAGCCGCAAAGTACAATAAAAATGTGCTTAGGACAACAAATTTACTTATTAACCCTAACCCCTTGGGTAAGTATCCTGAATCTGCCAAAATCCACCTATTTTGTTATGCACAAAAAAATTATTTTTGGAGACTGCTCAATATGGGGGTATCCTGAATCCATCAAAATCCTGCAGTACCGCTAGGCTTACAATCCTCAATCCATCAAAAACCCCCAGTTTTCAATATGGAGGTATCCTGAATCCGCCGAAATCCTTAAAAACAGAGTTTGGATTTTGATGGATTTAGGTAGGTTAGGGTTAAGGTACTTTCCTACAATTAGTGTAATTTTTTGAAAAAAAATCACCATTTCTTTTATTTGCCATCATATTTTTACTGTTCATCACTTTCTTACAACTTATACCTTATTTGGGTATACGGCTAATTAGACAAATTAAATAACGAGCTTGTTGAAGTATATTGTTTTTAAAGTGTAGCTCGGCAACCATAGCACCTACCATGGCCAATGATATATCAAATTAAAAAACATGAAAAAAAAATGTATCTGTCTTGTGACATTTGACTAATTAAGTGGATATTAACCCTAAACAGTCCCAAATAAAAGTGTGATGACCCGGTCTTTACCATGTCAATAATAACCGAGGAGGGGCGTGACCGCTGTTAATTGACCGAGCCGAAGGCGAGGTCCATTAACAGCGCTCATGACCCTTCAAGGTTATTATTGACTGGTAAAGACCGGGTTATCACATTTTTATCCCCATTTCATAAATGCCTTCTTACGAAAAATGCAAAAACCTCCCGTAAAAAAACAAAATGCGAAGCTTTTTCACCACACTTTTTCTCCCATTTGCTCAGTACAAAACACATGCGTACGTATTGGACTTGTGAGCGCGTGAAGGCGCTCTGCGACTGTCTGTCGCGTACGCACACGCACGAGATGCAGCGTTTTATATGCGTGCATTAGCGTTGTCTTACATTATGAAGTTCAGTACATCTTGTGCGTGCGCGCACCTACTACGCTCTCCCTGTTGCGTATCGCCTGAGAACAGCTGGTTATGACACGCCGTGTTTAAACAACTTCCAGCCACAGGCTCTCGACCAATAGGGATAGTGAAACTCGCCGAGGCATTTATGAATATGATTTTGCATGCACCCTAGGGGGTAGGATTAGGGGTATTGTTTCTAAAATGTGTATTTTCTGGGAATGGCATTGGATTACAACAATGTTTCTGTTTGCAATAACACATATAAGAAAATCCATTGAAAAATAGTGAAAATATATTTGTTCAAAAATTCCATGTTTATTCAAAATTGGTTGAAAATACATGACATGGCGTTATACGAGGTGCGATCAGAAATTTCCAAGAATGCGCCTAATAACAATCAAAAACCGTACGTGATTTAAATATGGCCGCCATCCCCTTCAAAGTAGTCCCCTTGTGCAGCGATACACCGCTCCCAGCGCTCCTGCCACGCTTGGAATGCTGCCTGGAAATCCCGTTCCATAAGCGCGTCACGCATCAAGCACCATCTGCGATTCTCGCTGGATCTCCTCCACAGTGTCAAAACGGCGACCCTTCAGCTTGAACTTCATTTTGGGGAACAGAAAGAAGTCACAGGGGGCCAAATCCGGCGAGTAGGGGGGTGGGGAGCGACAATTTCAACGTGCTATGAGCGGGCGCGTTGTCATGTTGGAGCACCCAATTGCCAGCGCGCCACAGTTCAGGTCATTTGCGTGGAATGTTCTCCCTCATGCCTCAGAACGGTGCAGTAGAACTCAGCGTTAACAGTCTGACTCTGGGGAGGAATTCACGGTGTACAACCTTGCGAATATCAAAGAAAACGATGAGCATGCTCTTGGTTGCGTTCCTGACCTGACGCGCCTTCTCCGGTCTTGGAGACTGCGGGCTATTCCACTGCAAAGACTGCTGTTTGGTCTCTGGGTCGTAGCCGTAGATCCAACTCTCATCACTACTGATGATCCTCGACATGAAGTTTGGGTCATCCCGGGCTTGTTGACGGAGATCCTCTCGCAGACTTCGACACGGTGCTGCTTCTGCTTAAGTTTCAGGTCCATGGTGAAATCGCAAATGCGCACGTACCAGCGGTAAAATGCGTGTAAAAACAGTTGATCAAGCGATGTAACTTGGAATACTTACGAAAGTTATTGCTAACACCTGCTATATGCACATTACTGTGCTGCACTCCATTCATTCGCAAAAGGAACAGTCTCAGAACCTTCTGATGATCGCACTTCGTAAAAGTCGAAATTTGGGGTAAAAACCAAAAAAAGGTGGATAGTGAAAATATAAGATCAAAATATGCATTTAGATATTAGAATCAAAATTGAAAAGCTGGGAAAATACAGGTTACCAGCCAACACCCCAAGTGATTTTCATTCTAAGCAAAAATATCTAAATGCAAATCACAAGCAAAATATCAATCAGTGGCTTGTGACAATATACATCAGATGGAAATTTGGTTGGTACATGTAATCCTCTTTTTACCTTACACTTGAGATCAAGATTAAACCCAGTCCCGGTGTCATGCCAAAAAGTGTCCGGTGCCAAATACTGTCCGCTCATTAGCATACTGCTCTCTGATTGGTCAAATACTGGCCGCTGAGCACGCGCAAAAGACATGGACACTATTTGGCATGTATTACATGCCAAATAGTGTCCGCTGCTAAAAAGTGTCCGCTCACCCATGCGTTGCAACGTTGCATTATGCACAGCACAATATGAACACCCACACACACAAAACACACAAAACACACAAAACACGCTACCAAATACTGTCCGTTCCTTGCCAAATACTGTCCGCTAAATTGCTGCCAAATACTGTCCGTTCCTTGCCAAATACTGTCCTGTCCTTGCCAAATACTGTCGGCTATTAAATTGCTGCCAAATAATTAATGTCCGTGCCAACAAAACACACAGAAACAGGCCGAACAATTGATATATGCTAGTCCATACAAAGCAATATACGCAAACTCAAGTTAATCAACAATACAAGAGGTATTAAAAATAAACCCAAAAAGATAATAAAAGATGCGAATGAGAACTAATATCGTCACGCAGTGTTGTAACTTGACGGCAAGGACGCGATGGATGCACGCTACGGACGCCCGGACACTATTTAGCAAGCTTCCGGTATCGCGAAGACGTAATACCCACTTGACCAATCAGAGAGCAGTATGCTAATGAGCGGACAGTATTTGGCACCGGACACTTTTTGGCATGACACCGGACATGAAACCCAGCACTGCATTAACACCGCCATCTTGTGTCGACAGCAGAGCCCTAGTGCCAATCCGAGGACTTGAGAACTTGAGAAATAAACGCGATTCACTTATTCACGTTCGTGTGCAATGAACGTGCGCATGCATTTCAAACATCACATGCAAGGGATTCACACTGATATACCAATCAAGTTTACATTCTCAGTGAAATCTGAAGGAAATCTGTATTAATAACCTTAACCCTGCCAGACGCAGCACAGTGCATCTGTGCTGACAGCTCCACTTTGCTGGACTCTCCACACAAGTCAATGTGACAAAGTATGCAATCTGATGCGTCTGGCAGGGTTCTAGCAAACATGCCCTGGAGGGTTAGGGCATTAGGGGCTGTGTCGTCACGATCCTTGCAGGCTTCCGGCTGTACACTGAATCCCGAACTGATGAACGCAGATGAACCCAGTAACTGCAAATAATACCCCACGACCGCGCGCTGACCTACAGGGCTCGCGCGCGCTGACCCACAGGGCGCGCGCGCCAGATCAGATTACAATTGCAATGACTGCTGCATGCATGATCCTGTAGTTATGATACATACTGCATGTACAAGTATTTTGTATGTGTTTGTGCCACCAAAAATATACGATAGGCCTACAGTCGAACATAGTCCGTGACACCCCACCCGCCAAACGCCAAAATGTACCATGACAGAACTAAACGAAAATAAGTAAATAAGTAAATCTGTATTTATAATTGTAAAATAAATAATGCACCAGCCCCTTCCTATACAAAAATAAAGTTGTAGGCCTATGTATCGAAATAAATTTCGACTAAAATCGGCTGTGCGTGCAATGATGAGCAAATCAAAGTAAAACAGCTATACTGATGCCGATATTGAGTCCACGACCTTGTGTTACATTTGACGGCAGGAATTTATGGAAAGTTACATCATAAGAGTTATTTCAACACTATCAAATAATAAACACAATAATAACAGGTATTACCAATAAATAATATACGCCAAACAAATGAGATTTCACCAGTGGCGAGTAAATCCGTGTCGAAAAGTGGGGATGATTATTGAATTTGTCAACGAAGTACTGCATCTTGAACTTTTTCTCAACGGGGGATACCCATGCCCTAAACACCGCTTGAAATTTGAAACATCACTTTGTGTACAATTTTCCCCTTTTTAAATTTACGAAACAAAAAAGAAATACAAATCGGCGGGCCCCTGAACTCCTTCCCCGTGTTTACGCCACTGGCGCACAGATCCCCACATCACTATGATAAAGATGACTACCGAAGAAACAAAGAAATAAACACCCCGACAAATATTCAAACAACCCTAATTTTCACCTGTTTTGCACGAATTATTCGCTTATTACTTTTTATGACATGAACAATTCACATACCGAGTACATGGATCGGATGTATACTGTACATGTAATGTATGTACTGTACATGTTGACTATACATTACAATGTAGACTTGATGTGCGGAAATGTTGTTTCACACAGCGAGTTGTTGACAAGTGCCATTGGAATAGCGACAAAGTAAAGTTGTTTCAGCTCTATCTATCAACTGCTTTTTAAAAAAATGTACTTCTAAGTTCTAGATTTTAATTTTTTTTTTCGCTGCTAAAGAACTGTCTGCAGCCACTACCCCTCTTTTAGTAGCATGATAATTGTGTTATTAAAGTGACGGGTCAAAATAAGCCTGAAGCTTTTTATCGACCTAAGTTTACAAGCAAGATACGAACAAGATACATCCAGATGAATGTACACATAATACATAGAACCTTTTACGGATACCCCGCCTGTGGGATGTTGTTGGATGTTCATTAGGAGTGTCTCCTTCTGAATCTGTGTAGACGTCACTGTAATTAAGGCTGGACTTTGGTCGTTTTCCTTTTTGAGTTTGAAACTGCGTATTACTTTGTGCCTGGCTATATACTACGTCAAAGGTTGATCGTGGATGATCGTCATGATTTGTATGATCTTGAGCATCCATTGGGGTTTGTTGCGAAAGTTTATCCCATGATATGTCATCAGAAACTGAATCTGAATCTGTGGATAAATCGGCCATTACCGATATCTTTTTCGAGTTGTCCCTTATATGGTTCCTTGAAAGAGTGGAAATTTCACTCTTTTCGAGTGGTTTTCACTTTTTTCGAGTGGTTTTTATGAGAGATTTACTCTTTTCGAGTGGTTTGAGAAGGGATTCACTCTTTTTGAGAGTGAGTTTTTCACTCTTTTACATTAAGAGAGTACAGTTGTCTACCTAGTCTTGGTTCAAGACGTTGTTACGCATATACGCGATAACCGGCCGCCGCGAGAGGGCGTTATCACGACAAAATATTGAGCACGAACGGCCAGTAACAACGTCTTGGGAATTTCGTAGAAGCCGTGTTGTGCGCAAGCACCTGCTTAGCCCAATAATTGCAGCGCGCATTATGTAGTTTGCACCTTCCAATTCCCCGTCGTATCTCCCTCGCGTCGATCGTCACAGTTGCAAGACGTCGCATGCGAACACGAGCGGTGAACTTGACACTGCAGCCGCTAGCGCATAGCCGGCAAAGCATAGCAGCTTCGATCGCGAACGGCGCCCCTTCGGCCAGTAGTATAGATAGCTACCAGACTATTGTGCAACTTCATGGCAGCTCTTCTTCGTATGTGCGCGTGCGTGAAGAGAAAATGTTCCTCATTTTCATACAGAATTGACGCATGCGCACTAGTTTCCCTCATTTTTCAAATTTACAGTAATAAAGCCATGATTCTTAACCCCTTGGGCACGGTATTTTACGGGAGACGTCGGGGTGTTGCAGCGGTTCTGGCAGCCAAATCGAACCACTACAATGTGTTTTGGAATCAAGCATGACATAAACAATAATCCAACAATGGATTGAAACTGCACAAACGGCGGCCAATGGCGTCATCCGGCCGCATAATTTTGTTTCCAAGGAAGGTTAGGGGCAGTTATCATAAATGGGCCTATCTAGACCGCTATTACCATCATGCATATTCATGATTAAGTTATTTTTTATAATAAGCATCGCACGCATCATTCAGACAACAATATAAGGTTGAAGTAAAAATATTTGGTCCAGCTACTGTTGTGGCTATATTGGTAGAGCATAAGGCTTTGGACTACAGAGGCCTGAGTTTGAATCCTTTGCCCGATTTATATTTCTTTTTCTTGTACTAATTGTGGTGTGGAGGATTTTATTTCAAGGGAAAACAAGTCTGAGAACCGGTCTCAGCTCACACAGCCAAGTACAGCGCCCATTTATGATAATTGCCCTAACGTTCCTAGGGAAAAAAATCACGCCATCCGGCCTGGTGGCATTTTTTTGACGCCATATGGCGTCATCCGTACGCAAGGGATAATGGTATTCATTCAACCATGTTCGGGTAATTGTACTGCCGCCGTGTGGTTGCTTCTCTGTTTCAATAGGTTTAAAAATTCTCTCAGGCAGTAAAACAGCTTAGTGGCCGAGTGGTTAAGCGAGTCGTTCATCGAGTCGTTTATCGGCTATTAAGCTGAGGGTTCGATTCCCAGCTTTTCCTTTTTCTTTTCCAGAAATGTGATTGTCATTATTTATAAGAGTATTCGTTTACCGTCCCCAAATACCAACTGTACTGTGGCGTGCGGTCGATTAGCAGTGCAGTTGGGACCGCTCGTGAAGTCCAGGTAAGTATCTTCGTACAGGCTCATGGCACGTTTGGCTGGCTCGGCAGTCATTGCTTAGGGTGCAGCCATGTTCCTCCCTTTTACGGTGCTAGACCTTCGGGTTATATGGATGGTGGGGAAGGAGGTGTGATGGACCGGGGTCTGATCTGTGATGGACCGGAATCCGTGCCCTTAAGAGTCCTACATGGGAGCCGGTAAGCCGGAGTATGGGGCCCCGGTGAATCGCGGCACCTGAAAGCTTGGTCAACATCACATAACTTTTTTGTTTAAAAAGGCATAATACCGGGGAAAAAAACAAGTAATGTTTTTTCTGACATTTCTCTATTTATTATTATATTTAAAAGTAGTGTACACGATTGGTAATCGTCCAATTTGTTTTTACTGAATTATTACGAAATACCTTACTCGATTGTAAGTTAATAGTAGTCTCAATCATCCTATGAAATTACGGCACTAGTTGTGCTGTCGTTGTCAAGAAAAGTAGAAATTGATATCGTTTTCCAACGATTTCCAGCCGGAAAACGTTGGAAAACTGCCCTTAAGACTTAAGTCAAGGCGCGCGTGGCTACCCGAACAGTGGCGCGCCCCGGACATGCTGCCATTCGGAGCGCGTCACGCGTCCAGGTAGCCACGCGTGCCTTGACAAAAGGCTATCATCCGCCAAACGGCTGGAAAGGAGCGCCGTTTTTCTCTCTTGTTTTTGCCATCCAACAACGCAAAACTTTGAACAGGTTAGTAGAACGATATTTCCTGTAAAACACTAACCCCCAAATCCGCCCATTTTTGAAAATTGTAACAATGACCGATCATGTAGGTTACCTTTAAGGACATTTGTTTTGCAAGCTTCGACTTCTCAGAATATGCACCCATGTCTGTGCCCGCAATTATTTTTTTATTATTTTATTTATTGGGTATTTAGTATAATTATTGTGAAGGGAAATTCGATCCTACGAAGCTTCGATCGCGAACGGCGCCCCTTCGGCCAGTAGTATAGATAGCTACCAGACTATTGTGCAACTTCATGGCAGCTCTTCTTCGTATATGCGCGTGCGTGAAGAGAAAATGTTCCTCATTTTCATACAGAATTGCGCATGCGCACTAGTTTTCCCCATTTTTCGGCAGGAGATTTTACGAAATTCCTAAGACGTTGTTACTGGCGGTTCGTGGCTATTAAAGGGGCTGTGTCGTCACGATCATAGCAGGCTTGCGGCTGTACACTGAATCCCGAACTGATGAACGCAAATGAAGCCAGTAACTGCAAATAATACCCCACGACCGCGCGCTGACCTACAGGGCTCGCGCGCGCTGACCCACAGGGCGCGCGCGCCAGATCAGATTACAATTGCAATGACTGCTGCATGCATGATCCTGTAGTTATGATACATACTGCATGTACAAGTATTTTGTATGTGTTTGTGCCACCAAAAATAGACGATAGGCCTACAGTCGAACATAGTCCGTGACACCCCACCCGCCAAACGCCAAAATGTACCATGACAGAACTAAACGAAAATAAGTAAATAAGTAAATCTGTATTTATAATTGTAAAATATATAATGCACCAGCCCCTTTATATACAAAAATAAAGTTGTAGGCCTATGTATCGAAATAAATTTCGACTAAAATCGGCTGTGCGTGCAATGATGAGCAAATCAAAGTAAAACAGCTATACTGATGCCGATATTGAGTCCACGACCTTGTGTTACATTTGACGGCAGGAATTTATAGAAAGTTACATGGTTTTTATAATAATAATAATAATAATAATTTAACATTTATATTGCGCTATTTCCATTATTACAAAATGATCAAAAGCGCATAACAAATTTTAAAAGTCCAACTTAATAAACCATTAAAAAAACAAATTAAAAATTAAGAATTTATACCAGTACCAGTCTAAAAACAGAGAAAAAATAAAAGCAGTTACTTTACAAAAACATCCATAAAAAGAAATGTCTTTAACTTACGTTTAAAAACTGTGAGATTATGTTCTTCTCTTAAATGATTGGGAAGTGAGTTCCATAGTGTCGGGGCTGATGTGGAAAAAGCCCTTGCACCGAGTGTGGTTAACATTCTACCCTTGGGATGTTCTAAGAGAAGACCATTATTTGATGACCTTAGACTATAACGAGACCCTTTGTTTACAGTGATAAGATCCTTTATATACATTGGAGATTGCCCATGAAGTGCCTTAAAAGTTAATAAAATGATTTTGAACCTGATCCTGTAGACAATAGGTAACCAGTGCAATTCACAAAGAACAGGCATTATGTGATCAAACTTGGGTGTCTTAGAGACAAGTCTGGCAGCGGCATTTTGTACCCTTTGCAATTTTGCTATTTGAGTCTTAGGTAAACCATACAATAAACTATTACAGTAGTCCAGACGAGCAGTTACAAATGCATGAATTACAGTTAATAATGAATCACGGGATAAAAATTTACTGATTCTCCTAATGTTATGAAGATGAAAGAATGCTGCCGAGCAAACCTTAGAAATGTGAGCATTCATCGATAATTTTGAATCAAACCAGGATCCTAAGTTCCTAACATATGACACAGGGACAATGTCAGTGTCCCCCACAGTAACATGACCTATGTTTATTTTAGTTAACTGTTGTCTGGTCCCGATGATGAGGAATTCAGTTTTACTGTCATTTATCATTAACCGGTCCTGAATCATCCACTGTCTGATATCACGGATGCAGTTCTCCATCGCTGTTACCGCTTCAACCTGACTAGTTGTATCATCAGGCTTAAAGGATAGATACAACTGTGTGTCGTCCGCGTAACAGTGGGCATCAGGCAGGTGATTCTCAATGATATCAAACAGATGGGATGTGTAGATGACGAATAAGAGTGGTCCCAGACAGGATCCCTGAGGAACACCACAGTCTAGATGAAATCTGTCGGACAGGGTCCCCTGTATGGACACTCGTTGACTCCTACCAGACAAATACGATTTAAACCACGCGTGGGCCTTACCGGAAAGTCCGACTTTTGTTTGGAGGCGATGAATTAAAGTTCTATGATCGACCGTATCAAATGCGGCGCTCAGGTCCAATAAGACAAGCAGGGTGACGTGCTGAGAGTTCATCTTTAACAAAATGTCATTTGTCACCTTTAAGAGGGCCGTCTCCGTACTATGATGCTTCCTATATGATGACTGGAGTAGCGGGTACATTGAGTTTCTGGTTAAATGGCTATGAAGTTGATCGAACACTGCCCGTTCAGTCAATTTTGACACAAATTGAAGATTACTGACAGGGCGATAATTTGCAGGAACAAGATCCAGGTTTTCCTTCTTCAACAGAGGGCAAACCAGAGCTTCCTTCCACTTCTCCGGGAAAACCCCTGATTTCAGGGAAAGATTGATGGTATCAGTAAGCACTGGAAGCAAAACATCGATACAGTCAACCACTAACTTCGTTGGGATGGGATCGAGGGAACATGACTTTTTAGCAGATTTCATGACGAGCTGCTTCACCTGAGATTGCGTAAGGGGAATAAAGCTGTCCAGTCGATTTTCTTTGGGCAATGTAGTAGCCGGGAAAAGTTGATAGAGTGCACTGGTTGGTGTTAAGCTATCCAGATTTGAATGAATTTGGGATATCTTTTTAATAAAAAAGCTTTCCATATCATTAGCGAATTTATATTTGTCACTAAATGGCGGAAATGGGACACCGTGTGATTGCTGAAGCAACTGTTTTGTGGCCTTAAATAATTTACCCTGATCGGAACTGTTATCATGCATAAAATTGGTGTAGAAGTCCCGACGGGTTTTATTCATGATGCGCGTGACACTGTTCCTTCTAGCCTTAAAAGCTGCAAGGTCAGAAGCATACCCAGTTCGCCGCCACCGCTTCTCTGCATGCCTCCTCAACTGTCTTGCGCCCTTGATTTCCATGTTAAACCAAGGTACGAGGGGTCTGACAGTGATGGTCTTGGTCTGCAGGGGTGCATGAATGTTGAAGGTTTCAGCTAGAGTATCATTATAGCAATTGACAAGGTCGTTTAGCTCCTCTGGAGTATCTGAGCAAAGCTTTGAAGCACAGATATCATTTTTCAGTGCATCAATGTCGATTGATTTAACTTTCCGGTATGATATTTTCTTTACCGGAAATACTGGTTTAATTGTTTTCACACGGCAGAGAACCGACCAATGGTCAGAGAAAAGGCAATCAGTAACAGGTGGGCTATCAAGTACTGTCTCCGACTGACGAGTGATGATCAGATCTAATGTGTGTCCCAATTCATGTGTAGGTGAGTTTACATGTTGTTGAAGATCCATTGATTAGAGAAGATCCAAGAAACGCAGGGCATTCGGATCATTATCTACATCAACATGGATATTGAAGTCTCCAGTAATAAGAAGTGGCTCAGAAGATAATATGATCGATTCCAAGTAATCTGTAAAATCACTGAAAAATGTGTTCATAGTTACCGGATGATTTACTGAGTATGGTGGTCTGTATATGATTACAAGGCGCAGTCTGGATGTTTTATACTCCACAATCCATTCTGAAAACTCGAACGATACCGTTTCGGCTCCAGCAACTTTGTTGGCACACATATTTTCCTTGAACAGTAATGCAGTGCCACCTCCAGCTCGACCCTTTCGTGGATGGTCCATTAACTTAAATCCGGGTGGTGTTGCTGCGACTTTATCCGCAACATCTATGTCCGTAAACCAGGTTTCAGTTAATGCGAAGAGGTCGGCCTTACTCATGACAACGTAGTCTACAAAATCAGCCACTTTGTTTCTAATAGATCTTGTGTTCAAACTGCAGAATTTCAGAGAGCATGCTGTAATCATACAGCCAGAGATCGACACGACCGATTTTAGCATGCAGTTACGGTTCACTGGTAACATTGGGGGGCGATCCAATCGTTGACTTATATGTACGGGGATCTTACGGCTGTAATTGCGACCGCTACGACCTGCTCTCTTCCCCCTATACCTGAGAATTCCATTTGCTTTAATAGTTTGAAGTTTTTCCAATTGGAGGAAACACCGGGAAGACACACGGATGTTGAAAAGTTCGTTCCGGGAATACACAATTGGCTTATTGTCCGTATGCAGATTACTCCGATTAGCATGCAATTCACTACTGTTCCTGTCTTCTCCGATGTTTGGGCCTGGGTTTAACGGAATATCCATGAATACGGTGATGTCCAGTGGGGGATCATGACCAGGAATCAGAAGGCATGTTTGTCCGTGCTTTGTCCATTTCACTAGAGGTGATTTTGAGGGGTTAAATCCACCTGGGCATAGGCTCAGAGACGATCCAACTCGAAGGAGTGACATTGGAATTTCCACAGAATGAAGTTGAGATTTGCAGCTTGAATTTGCAAAATGTCTCGAAACCAAATTTCCATATCCATTGATCCTAGTGTCAAAGTTACATTCTGCTGACCTCAGCTGGTAGAGAATCACATGCAGGACTACCAGTCCAGTCCAGGTTAATGTGGCAGCCATGACGATGCATACATATAGAGTGCAGTTTAGGTTAGCAGCAAATGATAAAAATCGACAAAACTTGACTTACAACCGTCAAATCTCAACAAAGTTCATCAAACACAGATCAGAAGTACTACAGGAGGTACATCAAAGGCAGATTAAAACTAGATGTTAAAAACAAGCAAAGATAAAAATAGATTTAAAACGTGACTGTAGAACGGATTTTTAAAAAATGGCAGCTACAAATAGCGCCCTCAGAAGTACTACAATTTTTTATGAGAGATTTACTCTTTTCGAGTGGTTTGAGAAGGGATTCACTCTTTTTGAGAGTGAGTTTTTCACTCTTTTACATTAAGAGAGTACAGTTGTCTACCTATTCTTGGTTCAAGACGTTGTTACGCACAATACGCGATAACCGGCTGCCGCGAGAGGGCGTTATCACGACAAAATATTGAGCACGAACGGCCAGTAACAACGTCTTGGGAATTTCGTAGAAGCCGTGTTGTGCGCACGCACCTGCTTAGCCCAATAATTGCAGCGCGCATTATGTAGTTTGCACCTTCCAATTCCCCGTCGTATCTCCCTCGCGTCGATCGTCACAGTTGCAAGACGTCGCATGCGAACACGAGCGGTGAACTTGACACTGCAGCCGCTAGCGCATAGCCGGCAAAGCATAGCAGCTTCGATCGCGAACGGCGCCCCTTCGCCAGTATAGATAGCTACCAGACTATTGCGCAACTTCCTGGCAGCTCTTCTTCGTATGTGCGCGTGCGTGAAGAGAAAATGTTCCTCATTTTCATACAGAATTGACGCATGCGCACTAGTTTCCCTTATTTTTCAAATTTACAGTTATAAAGCCATGATTCTTAACCCCTTGGGCACGGTATTTTACGGGAGACGTCGGGGTGTTGCAGCGGTTCTGGCAGCCAAATCGAACCGCTACAATGTGTTTTTGCAGTCAAGCATGACATAAACAATAATCCAACAATGGATTGAAACTGCACAAACGGCGGCCAATGGCGTCATCCGGCCGCATAATTTTGTTTCCAAGGAAGGTTAGGGGCAGTTATCATAAATGGGCGTATCTAGACCGCTATTACCATCATGCATATTCATGATTAAGTTATTTTTTATAATAAGCATCGCACGCATCATTCAGACAACAATATAAGGTTGAAGTAAAAATATTTGGTCCAGCTACTGTTGTGGCTATATTGGTAGAGCATAAGGCTTTGGACTACAGAGGCCTGGGTTCGAATCCTTTGCCCGATTTATATTTCTTTTTCTTGTACTAATTGTGGTGTGGAGGATTTTATTTCAAGGGAAAACAAGTCTGAGAACCTGTCTCAGCTCACACAGCCAAGTACAGCGCCCATTTATGATAATTGCCCTAACTTTCCTAGGGAAAAAAATCACGCCATCCGGCCTGGTGGCATTTTTTTGACGCCATATGGCGTCATCCGTACGCAAGGGATAATGGTATTCATTCAACCATGTTCGGGTATTGTACTGCCGCCGTGTGGTTTCTTCTCTGTTTCAATAGGTTTAAAAATTCTCTCAGGCAGTAACAGCTTAGTGGCCGAGTGGTTAAGCGAGTCGTTCATCGAGTCGTTTATCGGCTCTTAAGCTGAGGGTTCGATTCCCAGCTTTTCAGTATTTCCTTTTTCTTTTCCAGAAATGTGATTGTCATTATTTATAAGAGTATTCGTTTACCGTCCCCAAATACCAACTGTACTGTGGCGTGCGGTCGATTAGCAGTGCAGTTGGGACCGCTCGTGAAGTCCAGGTAAGCATCTTCGTACAGGCTCATGGCACGTTTGGCTGGCTCGGCAGTCATTGCTTAGGGTGCAGCCATGTTCCTCCCTTTTACGGTGCTAGACCTTCGGGTTATATGGATGAGTGGGGAAGGAGGTGTGATGGACCGGGGTCTGATCTGTGATGGACCGGAATCCGAGCCCTTAAGAGTCCTACATGGGAGCCGGTAAGCCGGAGTATGGGGCCCCGGTGAATCGCGGCACCTGAAAGCTTGGTCAACATCACATAACTTTTTTGTTTAAAAAGGCATAATACCAGAATGCATATTTGATTGATTAACTCTAAGGGTTTCCGGGAAAAAAAACAAGTAATGTTTTTTCTGACATTTCTCTATTTATTATTATATTTAAAAGTAGTGTACACGATTGGTAATCGTCCAATTTGTTTTTACTGAATTATTACGAAATACCTTACTCGATTGTAAGTTAATAGTAGTCTCAATCATCCTGTGAAATTACGGCACTAGTTGTGCTGTCGTTGTCAAGAAAAGTAGAAATTGAGATCGTTTTCCAACGATTTCCAGCTTAAGTCAAGGCGCGCGTGGCTACCCGAACAGTGGCGCGCCCCGGACATGCTGCCATTCGGAGCGCGTCACGCGTCCAGGTAGCCACGCGTGCCTTGACAAAAGGCTATCATCCGCCAAACGGCTGGAAAGGAGCGCCGTTTTTCTCTCTTGTTTTTGCCATCCAACAACGCAAAACTTTGAACAGGTTAGTAGAACGATATTTCCTGTAAAACACTAACCCCCAAATCCGCCCATTTTTGAAAATTGTAACAATGACCGATCATGTACATTACCTTTAAGGACATTTATTTTGCAAGCTCCGACTTCTCAGAATATGCACCCATGTCTGTGCCCGCAATTATTTTTTTATTATTTTATTTATTGGGTATTTAGTATAATTATTGTGAAGGGAAATTCGATCCTACGAAGCTTCGATCGCGAACGGCGCCCCTTCGGCCAGTAGTATAGATGCTACCAGACTATTGTGCAACTTCATGGCAGCTCTTCTTCGTATATGCGCGTGCGTGAAGAGAAAATGTTCCTCATTTTCATACAGAATTGCGCATGCGCACTAGTTTTCCCCATTTTTCGGCGGGAGATTTTACGAAATTCCTAAGACGTTGTTACTGGCGGTTCGTGGCTATTAAAGGGGCTGTGTCGTCACGATCATAGCAGGCTTGCGGCTGTACACTGAATCCCGAACTGATGAACGCAGATGAACCCAGTAACTGCAAATAATACCCCACGTCCGCGCGCTGACCTACAGGGCTCGCGCGCGCTGACCCACAGGGCGCGCGCGCCAGATCAGATTACAATTGCAATGACTGCTACATGCATGATCCTGTAGTTATGATACATACTGCATGTACAAGTATTTTGTATGTGTTTGTGCCACCAAAAATATACGATAGGCCTACAGTCGAACATAGTCCGTGACACCCCACCCGCCAAACGCCAAAATGTACCATGACAGAACTAAACGAAAATAAGTAAATAAGTAAATCTGTATTTATAATTGTAAAATAAATAATGCACCAGCCCCTTCCTATAAAAAAATAAAGTTGTAGGCCTATGTATCGAAATAAATTTCGACTAAAATCGGCTGTGCGTGCAATGATGAGCAAATCAAAGTAAAACAGCTATACTGATGCCGATATTGAGTCCACGACCTTGTGTTACATTTGACGGCAGGAATTTATGGAAAGTTACATGGTTTTTATGAGAGATTTACTCTTTTCGAGTGGTTTGAGAAGGGATTCACTCTTTTTGAGAGTGAGTTTTTCACTCTTTTACATTAAGAGAGTACAGTTGTCTACCTAGTCTTGGTTCAAGACGTTGTTACGCATATACGCGATAACCGGCTGCCGCGAGAGGGCGTTATCACGACAAAATATTGAGCACGAACGGCCAGTAACAACGTCTTCGGAATTTCGTAGAAGCCGTGTTGTGCGCACGCACCTGCTTAGCCCAATAATTGCAGCGCGCATTATGTAGTTTGCACCTTCCAATTCCCCGTCGTATCTCCCTCGCGTCGATCGTCACAGTTGCAAGACGTCGCATGCGAACACGAGCGGTGAACTTGACACTGCAGCCGCTTGCGCATAGCCGGCAAAGCATAGCAGCTTCGATCGCGAACGGCGCCCCTTCGCCAGTATAGATAGCTACCAGACTATTGTGCAACTTCATGGCAGCTCTTCTTCGTATGTGCGCGTGCGTGAAGAGAAAATGTTCCTCATTTTCATACAGAATTGACGCATGCGCACTAGTTTCCCTCATTTTTCAAATTTACAGTTATAAAGCCATGATTCTTAACCCCTTGGGCACGGTATTTTACGGGAGACGTCGGGGTGTTGCAGCGGTTCTGGCAGCCAAATCGAACCGCTACAATGTGTTTTTGCAGTCAAGCATGACATAAACAATAATCCAACAATGGATTGAAACTGCACAAACGGCGGCCAATGGCGTCATCCGGCCGCATAATTTTGTTTCCAAGGAAGGTTAGGGCAGTTATCATAAATGGGCGTATCTAGACCGCTATTACCATCATGCATATTCAAGATTAAGTTATTTTTTATAATAAGCATCGCACGCATCATTCAGACAACAATATAAGGTTGAAGTAAAAATATTTGGTCCAGCTACTGTTGTGGCTATATTGGTAGAGCATAAGGCTTTGGACTACAGAGGCCTGGGTTCGAATCCTTTGCCCGATTTATATTTCTTTTTCTTGTACTAATTGTGGTGTGGAGGATTTTATTTCAAGGGAAAACAAGTCTGAGAACCTGTCTCAGCTCACACAGCCAAGTACAGCGCCCATTTATGATAATTGCCCTAACTTTCCTAGGGAAAAAAATCACGCCATCCGGCCTGGTGGCATTTTTTTGACGCCATATGGCGTCATCCGTACGCAAGGGATAATGGTATTCATTCAACCATGTTCGGGTATTGTACTGCCGCCGTGTGGTTTCTTCTCTGTTTCAATAGGTTTAAAAATTCTCTCAGGCAGTAACAGCTTAGTGGCCGAGTGGTTAAGCGAGTCGTTCATCGAGTCGTTTATCGGCTCTTAAGCTGAGGGTTCGATTCCCAGCTTTTCAGTATTTCCTTTTTCTTTTCCAGAAATGTGATTGTCATTATTTATAAGAGTATTCGTTTACCGTCCCCAAATACCAACTGTACTGTGGCGTGCGGTCGATTAGCAGTGCAGTTGGGACCGCTCGTGAAGTCCAGGTAAGCATCTTCGTACAGGCTCATGGCACGTTTGGCTGGCTCGGCAGTCATTGCTTAGGGTGCAGCCATGTTCCTCCCTTTTACGGTGCTAGACCTTCGGGTTATATGGATGAGTGGGGAAGGAGGTGTGATGGACCGGGGTCTGATCTGTGATGGACCGGAATCCGAGCCCTTAAGAGTCCTACATGGGAGCCGGTAAGCCGGAGTATGGGGCCCCGGTGAATCGCGGCACCTGAAAGCTTGGTCAACATCACATAACTTTTTTGTTTAAAAAGGCATAATACCAGAATGCATATTTGATTGATTAACTCTAAGGGTTTCCGGGAAAAAAAACAAGTAATGTTTTTTCTGACATTTCTCTATTTATTATTATATTTAAAAGTAGTGTACACGATTGGTAATCGTCCAATTTGTTTTTACTGAATTATTACGAAATACCTTACTCGATTGTAAGTTAATAGTAGTCTCAATCATCCTGTGAAATTACGGCACTAGTTGTGCTGTCGTTGTCAAGAAAAGTAGAAATTGAGATCGTTTTCCAACGATTTCCAGCTTAAGTCAAGGCGCGCGTGGCTACCCGAACAGTGGCGCGCCCCGGACATGCTGCCATTCGGAGCGCGTCACGCGTCCAGGTAGCCACGCGTGCCTTGACAAAAGGCTATCATCCGCCAAACGGCTGGAAAGGAGCGCCGTTTTTCTCTCTTGTTTTTGCCATCCAACAACGCAAAACTTTGAACAGGTTAGTAGAACGATATTTCCTGTAAAACACTAACCCCCAAATCCGCCCATTTTTGAAAATTGTAACAATGACCGATCATGTACATTACCTTTAAGGACATTTATTTTGCAAGCTCCGACTTCTCAGAATATGCACCCATGTCTGTGCCCGCAATTATTTTTTTATTATTTTATTTATTGGGTATTTAGTATAATTATTGTGAAGGGAAATTCGATCCTACGAAGCTTCGATCGCGAACGGCGCCCCTTCGGCCAGTAGTATAGATAGCTACCAGACTATTGTGCAACTTCATGGCAGCTCTTCTTCGTATATGCGCGTGCGTGAAGAGAAAATGTTCCTCATTTTCATACAGAATTGCGCATGCGCACTAGTTTTCCCCATTTTTCGGCGGGAGATTTTACGAAATTCCTAAGACGTTGTTACTGGCGGTTCGTGGCTATTAAAGGGGCTGTGTCGTCACGATCATAGCAGGCTTGCGGCTGTACACTGAATCCCGAACTGATGAACGCAGATGAACCCAGTAACTGCAAATAATACCCCACGTCCGCGCGCTGACCTACAGGGCTCGCGCGCGCTGACCCACAGGGCGCGCGCGCCAGATCAGATTACAATTGCAATGACTGCTACATGCATGATCCTGTAGTTATGATACATACTGCATGTACAAGTATTTTGTATGTGTTTGTGCCACCAAAAATATACGATAGGCCTACAGTCGAACATAGTCCGTGACACCCCACCCGCCAAACGCCAAAATGTACCATGACAGAACTAAACGAAAATAAGTAAATAAGTAAATCTGTATTTATAGTTGTAAAATAAATAATGCACCAGCCCCTTCCTATACAAAAATAAAGTTGTAGGCCTATGTATCGAAATAAATTTCGACTAAAATCGGCTGTGCGTGCAATGATGAGCAAATCAAAGTAAAACAGCTATACTGATGCCGATATTGAGTCCACGACCTTGTGTTACATTTGACGGCAGGAATTTATGGAAAGTTACATCATAAGAGTTATTTCAACACTATCAAATAATAAACACAATAATAACAGGTATTACCAATAAATAATATACGCCAAACAAATGAGATTTCACCAGTGGCGAGTAAATCCGTGTCGAAAAGTGGGGATGATTATTGAATTTGTCAACGAAGTACTGCATCTTGAACTTTTTCTCAACGGGGGATACCCCTGCCCTAAACACCGCTTGAAATTTGAAACATCACTTTGTGTACAATTTTCATAAGAGTTATTTCAACACTATCAAATAATAAACACAATAATAACAGGTATTACCAATAAATAATATACGCCAAACAAATGAGATTTCACCAGTGGCGAGTATGTACTTCCAAGTTCTAGATTTTTTATTTTTTTTTCGCTGCTAAAGAACTGTCTGCAGCCACTACCCCTCTTTTAGTAGCATGATAATTTTGTTATTAAAGTGACGGGTCAAAATAAGCCTGAAGCTTTTTGTCGACCTAAGTTTACAAGCAAGATACGAACAAGATACATCCAGATGAATGTACACATAATACATAGACCCTTTTACGGATACCCCGCCTGTGGGATTTTGTGTACAAAATTTAGCGCGAACTATCCCACAGCGACAAGACACGTTGCAGTTTTGCTGTGCACATTTACATATGGACAAGCACCCCGTGTGCCGAGTCGTCCTCTCTGGCAAGAGTTTCAGCATGTACATGTCATAGGTTCTCCAGCGTAAGGTTCTACTTCTATATCGCCAACCTCCAATTCTATGCAACTTTCAGACAAATATTCCATGGCACTTGTGTACATGTGAATGAAATTTTATGAAATAAACAGATGAAATTTGAACGGTTTTTTTCTTAGAGAACTGAGTGCCACGATGTGTGCTACTTGTTTATAAGTATACGTGTACACGTATGTGTATTTCAGTACGCAGACGCTGGACATGCGTGCATGTTCCAGGGGGTGTAGTTTCCAAAAGCCAATTCTCAGAACAGCCATAACAAACGGATGGAGGTTAAAAATAGCACATAACCGAAATGAAGCGCAAGGGGGCGCACTCCAATATTTGATTCGTTAACGCGAGATGGCGCGACGACACAGCCCTTTAAAGTTTCTGCATCTAACACACAAGAAATTGTTCAACAATTCACAACTTAGTGCGCCGCCAGCGGCAAGCCGGGAAATGCCAATTTCCCACTTTCGGGGTCGACATCGCGTCTATCGCGTTGTATTGATGGTGGACAGTGCAGCAGTATGGATTTCGCGCGAATGCGAGTGGATGAGTTAAAGCAATTTTTGACTAATCGGGGAATACCTTGTGCGGGAAAGAAGAGAGAGGAGTTGATAGATTTAGCAGGGAAGGGGTGTAAGAATTACAATCGATGTATTGGCGATACCCACTTCCGGTTTTGAGATGTCGACTTTTTCCCATGATACACTGCGTAATTTAGCCTCTCCCCGGTTGCCGCTGGCGGCGCACCGAGTTGTGAATTGACTTCAAAGTAGCCATCGTGTAACAACTCACCGGCAAATTTGGGGGGTGTTTACTTGGTCCGAGATGTAAGCTGTAACCTTTTCTGCCGTAAATGAAACTTTCTCCAGCACGGTGACAAAGAACAAATGTCGTCACCGTCACACACCTGCAACATTCGAGAAAAACAAAATGGCCACTAATACAATGTATGGGTGGAAACCCTACAAAAGATGCTTGAACAAGACAGCCTCATTGATATCCAATTTAAGACTCTGTACAATGTTTAGAAAACATTCTATCACATGGTTCTATCAAACGGTGCGCGCGCATTGATAGAACCAAAAGACTTCCCTAATTTTACGGTCACTCTCCGTGGCGCTACAACAGGGCTGTCATTCACACAACATAGCGGCCGAGTTTCCCGAACTGCCGCGGTTTGTTCTCCTAACAGACGACGAAATATTGGAACTCGTAGGCGATGCTGACGCTCCAAATACAAAGAGACAAATCAAATATGCAGTGAAACGATTAGATGAATTTGCAAGACACACAGGAACAACAATTGAAGCTTTAACTGATTCGGAACTCGACAATTGTCTGTCGCGGTTTTATGCGGGACTGAGAAGGTAAACGGCACGTTGTAACGTTACACAAAGAAATCCATGTATGCAATCTGTCGAATTTATTCAGGCGTTGTATAAAACAAATAATGAATGTTTCACATTCGTGCAATGGTAAGAATAATTTCATTCGGTGACATGATATGTCCCATTCCACTCGGCTTCGCCTCGTGGAATGGAACATGTCATCTGTCACCTCATGAAATTATTCTTACCATCGCACTCATAAACATTAATTATTTGTATACTGTAACACTGACCCGTTTAAGGTTTTGTGTAATGCTAAAAAAACATAGTCTCCGTAGAGAGAAATTTGTTTAAGTAGTCTGGTTCCATGACCATACTTTAGACAAAACGGAGCAATTTATGGACGTCAGGGAATTATCAGGTAACTAGACAATTTCCAACGATTGTCGGCCGACAATCGTTGGAAAACGATATAAATTTCCACTTTTCTTGAAAATGATGGAAAGATTTTACTTTAGTACCCCCACCAAAATCAGTCAAGAACAGCAAAATCTTGGAAAATAACCAACCCTCCTTGATAACAACTAGCTGTCTAAACATGTGGCAACCTGTTATTTCAAGTTTTATGTCAGCAAAATCTGTAAAAAATGTATGTGAACACTTTGAGTGACTTTACATGGTGCCAAGAACTTCTAACACAGAAAACACAAACTTTCTTCCCCTATATATTGCACTAGAATGTCCCAACAAATTCTCAAAATTAAAGGTTGTGCCAAGTGTTTATACAATTGTGAACACAAATGGATGGTTATTTTCCAAGATTTGCTGTTCCTTACTGATTTTGGTGGGGGGTATTAAAGTAAAATCTTTCTAAAATGATTTCACAGGATGCTTGAGACTGCTATTTATTTTCACTCAGTCTAGTACGGTATTAGCCAATCTAGATGTCACTCGAACGCTGCGTGGTTTGACTAGCTGGTCCAACTGGATCAACCTAGCCCCCGACCATGGTTTCTCTAGTCACTCGCGAGTTACGTCACGGTTTAAAGATAGAGGATAGGTAAACTGGGCAAGTTTTGCGAACGTTTACGGTAAATTGTTAGTTTTGTCCAGTGATAATAACTCTTTGCAATAAGATAATAATAAATTATTTATTGCTCTAAAGTTAAGTAGAGAAAATAAAAGAAATAAATAGAAAATAAAAATGACGTACCAACATTTGCTTCGTTAACAATTAGTAGACGACATTCTTTAGTTTGTTGCTACACAAACTAGATTTGACGTAGTTGATCGACGCGACTAGATGCGTTCGAGTGAAAACAGACCACGCATGCGTGATTTAAATCGCAAAATTGACGAAAGGGACTAGATCAGCAGCACCCGAACTTGCTCCTTGGCGTAGAGGGCGCTGCCGTGCGCGCTGTACGTCGCACCGCGCTAAGGACGTCTTGGAACCAAGACTACAAAGGATGTGGCATCTACCCTGACTGGTTCCCGGTCCCTACATTGTCCTTCGGATTTACATATGCGGACCGGGAACCAGTCTACATCTACCCAAGAAGCAGCGCCCTCTGTCGTTTGGCCACAACGCGTGAAGAGAAACATTCACCTTCCTGCCACGCCGCCCCGCGCGCGCGCCACACGAACCAACTAAAACTGGAAGAAATGAAATGAGTACCCATCTGCCTTTTTTAACCTTAGTTATGAACAATAAATGATATCGTAAAATTGGAGGCATATATGCAAACAGACGTATGACGCCAAACGTGTTTGCATATATACCTCCTAAAATCGGGTGTGATCCCTGGCTATACGGCATTCTGGGTTTATGACTTCTGACTAGCGCCCACCCGGTACCGGAACAAAGATACTGACAATTTGGGAGACCGCCAATATAGGGCAAGATAGCTCAGTTGGGAGAGCGCCGGTACGGTAACACGGGGGTCGCAGGTTCGAATCCCGCTCCTGTCAGTTTCTTTGTTCACTTTGAAAATGGATTCAAATTTACCTAGTCCGTTTCCCTTGCGGATTGTTTGACGAATAATAATAATCTCAATTTCTCAAGAAAAAGGGGCTTTCCAGAGTTTTGACACATTTCAACGTTTTCATCAAAAACTTAAGGCTAAAATGAAACGCTCACAAGGTTAAGTGTATAACGACATGGATACGAGTTTAAGTTTATATTAGTGTGAATTCTAGAAACCAACACCCCAACACCTCTACAAACAAACACCACACAAACTTTACGTCTAGTACTATCCAGGGGTCGGGTCGGCATTAATTTATGTTTTAAGAGAGACAAAGAGAGCTGCAGCGAAACTTTACTGTTAAATGTGTTTATAATTCATTGCTCACAAATTTCCTGTGGCTGTTCCCGGTGTAACCTTTTTGTTTGTTTTTCAATAAATTGTTATCTTTTTTCGGTAATACCAAATAACATAATTGAATAAATCAATCGACCATCCTCCTTCAATTGATGTAAATTTCTTACGACTGCACCCAAGACATTTTGGGGTAAATTTTGTTATAGTAGAAGAGTACTGAAAACGCCACCCCTTGAAACTGTTATTATAAGATTTTGGGTTACATTTTTCCCGATTATACCCCACCACACAGGAATTGTTTTAAAGCGTACTGCTTTGAAATCCATCATCTTTTTACCCTTGTCTCCGCGTTGGGAACAATGTTTGGAATCGCCACTCGTACAGCCACGCAGTCCGTCCCATCACCGCCACAAACTCCGCATACGTTCAACTTCAATGGGGCGACGATTTTGAACTTTTAAACAAAACATTCGAATGGGCCCTAATCTTCTTTTTTCCTTTGATAAAAGAAAGGAAGGCCTTGCATTTCGATCCTTGAAAATTCTTTTAGAAGAATAGGTAGGTGCATTATTTGGAGTTTAGCCTTATAATGAGCAAATTACATTGTTCAAGGTCGCCATTTGTAGAAAAATAATTTAAAACTTGTAATTCTCGATGAGTTTATTGAGTGTCATATTATGCCCCAGACTTACATTCTGCCATTGCCTATTCTGTTTTTCAAGAATAAATATAAATTCGACTCGTGTCTGCTGCATGTTGCCTGAAGGCTTACCACCACTCTAAATCTAAACCGAACCGAACCGCCCAAACCACCCCTAAAATGGTGGCCCATCTCTTGGCCCAGGTCTAAATGTAGCCCCCGCCTCTATGCCAAATAGACCCACGTATTGGTCTTTTTTTAACGGAATCCCCCGAGTTGAAAGCCACGGGTCACAAATGCTTGATTTCCAAAAATATTTCTACAATCAGTCCCATTTTATAGGACACAGGGACCTCTATTCAAAATTGCCCGAGGGATCACAGAATATAAATGAGCTCGCGCGCATTGATTTTCGGGGTTTTAGTGACATGCAACCACTATATACGGCGCTCATAGGGGTGCACCACACTAAATATACTCCCATTGACCTTAGTGTAAAATCCACTAACTTCACAGTGAAAAAATCATTTTCCAGGAGTCCCACAGTTTTTTTGACACTACTGAAAATTATAGTTTGAATCTTAATCTTTCAAAATTCTTTTCAATTTTTGGCAGGGTAGACCTTTGGATTTTTTGCTAATTGTCCCCAAAGAGTACCACCCCTAAAAATGTGGTTTTTCCCAAACCGGCTAGCTGCCATTTTTTATACTGTATCCCTCCACTTGCCAAAGCCAAATAGGACCAATTTTGAAGCCTAAATGTATCAAGTCTTCACAAAAGTTGAAGCACACAACCCCCAGGTTATGATAGCTGATCATAATAATTACACAATCTATTAATTGCATAACCCCCAAAAATGTATCATTCAAAAAGAGTTGTGGGTTTACAATCTATGCTAATCAGTTCTTTATTGATGAATGACTGGCCTGGGAAGCGATCATGGGAACAGGGGATCGTGTTCCACCCTTAAAAATCGCCAAGGCGTGGGGGAGGGTCGCAACCCCCCCCCCCCCCCCCCCATTAAAAATCGTCCCCCTCCAGTTGCCCCACCTATAAATTTCGAAAACGCAGAAAATAATATAATTATTATAAGGAAAATACTGTGAGCCTATGTAAGGCCTATGTAGGGGCCTATGTAATATCCATCCCCCACTCTCCCCCAATGGAGAGAGCTCTGGCTACGCTGCTGCCAAAATTTCCACTTTGGGGTTTGACGAACCCCCATTCTCGGGGCAGGCTACGGCCCTGCAAGTGGATTTTTAAATCGTGTTTCGCTTGTGCAAATTTCTATTTCGGATTTATATTTTGTCAGGGGCGGATCCGGGGGGGGGGGGGTTGGCCGTAGAACCCACCCCCCCCCCCCCCCCCCCCCCGCTCGTTGCCAATTTATTTATTATTTTGTTTTGCTTGTAAGGGCCTACGCCTAAAGTTGCAAAGCAGAAAAGCAAAACCTGTAAAGGTCTCATTTTGCGTGTACGGGTAAGAACAATACAAAGAGGCCAAATGGCGCCACCAACGTTGAGAAATTTAGTTCGCAGGCAAAATATTTTTGGGGTCAACTTTTTGGGAAAATTTTGAAAAACAAAATCAGAAACCCCCCTGCAAACAAGCCTGGACCGACCCTCCTTCAAGAGAAAGAAATATGAGAATCATAGAAATAAAAAGGGATCCCTCCTAATAGTCAAAACTCTGAAAAATCTTAATTGAATTCTTTTTGATTTGATTTATCCATTTAATAACTTCCATCCTTTTCATGAACCAGTTCATCTTTTAAAAAATGCCTTTGGTTATTGGCGAGTACACTTGGCGAAACTGAATGGCCGTCCTCGCCACCATGTTTACTGCGCGCCGCCATGTTTACATATGGGCGCCGCCATGTTTTCTTTAACAGGTTCCATCCACTCCACTGGGGGCCTGTTTGTTTCACACAGATCCGGATCTCGATCAGTGATCCGGAGCTTCGAAAGTTGCTCCGGATCACGTTTTTGGGGATCCTGCTTGTGAGGTGGGTTCGCAAGATCCAAGATGGCGACGTGCGAGACGGACATAGAAAAAGTGACGGTATTTTTTCGTAGATTTGAAGCATTTAATGAGCTCTTTTGACAGTATTTAGTCATAATTCTTTGACAGTGTATTTTTTTTATTAAAGAGGTATGTACGATTTATTTACTTTTCTCGAAATACTAGAAAGTTTATCATAAAAATAACCCTACAAAACTGAAGCAGACGACATTTGTTGTGCAGTACAAATTCTCTTAGCGTGCAACATATAGCGAGAGGGCGCCCTAAAGGGTTCGCGATCCTGTTTGTTTTCGTTCGGCTCTGGATCACCTCCCCCGATCTGTGTGAAACAAACAGGCCCTGGGTGTCACTTCACTAAATACGGCGCTCATTGTAACCAACATAAAATCAGCTCATACATATTTTGTGATCCTTCGGGTAAGAGGTCCTTGTGGCCTCTAAATAGGACTGATTGTAGAAATATTTGTGGAGATCAAGCATTTGTGACTCGTGGCTTCCAACTCGGGGGATTCCGTAAAAAAGACCAATACGTGGGTCTATTTGGCATAGAGGCGGGGGCTACATTTAGACCTGGGCCAAGAGATGGGCCACCATTTTAGGGGTGGTTTGGGCGGAGAGGCTGAGTTATGTTTTTATTGATTTTATAAATATAAAAAAGACGCCGACCCTGATTCTGTCGATTTTTACGGTCGGTCGGTCCGAGGACAAAGTAAAAAAGCTTGTTTTGCTTCTCTTTCTCCCTACATGTTGGTAGCGTTTATAATGTTATTGTAAAGCGTTTAATAATTATTGATACATAGGCCTAATTTGTAGCAAATATTTGTTTTTCCTTAAATCTGTTAATGACGATGTAATGCTGCCAATATGGAAATAGATGTGCATGGTGACTCCACGTTGAACTGTGCTAGAATAGGACTGGGAACGTAAACGAGTCTATTTATCCAAATTATTTTGCAGACGATTTCGAAGGCGGTGGGCTGCTCGATCGGTGGCCTCCGTCCGCGCCGCGGAGGCCGTTGTTTTTTTTATGAAAAATGTTGCCCGATTTGTGTTTTTGGGCCCCTGAAAGTTGTTTTTCTGGATCCGTCAGTTACGTGCTCCACACACCAGCAATAGAAATTAATTTAAAGCCAAGTATAAAATAACACCAGTTGATCGAGCCCCCGTCCACAAAGTCCTTTTTTGAAGCCGCATCCTTTTAATACAAATTCCCCTTCAAAAAAGCTAGATTTTTCATGTAGGCCTATTCCGCTTTATCTTGGCAGCATATAATTCTTTCGACGATCGATTTCATTTTAATTTAATTAAATGCTTAGTGGCCATCTTGAAAAAAATTCAAAGGCTCCTCATCCTCTTCTTGAAAAAAAAACCCGGACGATCAACTGGTGCTTTTCTATGGATTTTTTTCGAAACGCTGGCTTCGTCTTGGCTTCGGCTTCGGCTTCGTCTCCGACTTCTGAATAACTGAGAAACAAACAAAATGTAAGTATTAAAATTTTTGCTTTTATAATCAACCGAATGAATGCTCCTGAAGCAGAACATGCACTAAAATTTAGAATATTTCCATTTGGTTTGCTTCTCAGTTATTCAGAAGTCGGAGACGGAGCCTAAGCTGAGACATCGAAGCCAGCGTTTCGAAAAACCCCTGTGCATCCGGCACGCATAATTTTTTTTCCTAGGAAGGTTAGTGGAAATTATCATAAATGGGCGTATCAAGACCGCTATTATCATGCATATTCATGTTAAAGTTAATTTATATAATAAGCATCGCACGCATCATTCAGACAACTATATAAGGTTGAAGTAAAAATATTTGGTCCAGTTAGCTACTAGTTGTGGCTATATTGGTAGAGCATAAGGCTTTGGACTACGGAGGCCTGGGTTCGAATCCTCTGCCCAATTTATATTTCTTTTTCTTGTACTAATTGTGGTGTGGAGGATTTTATTTCAAGGGAAAACAAGTCTGAGAACCTGTCTCACAGCTCACACAGCTAAGTACAACGCCCATTTATGATAATTGCCCCTAACTTTCCTAGGAAAAAAAATCACGCATCCGGCACCCGCACGTACGTGCATGTGCCAGTCTAGCCATACCCTTCCCACCATGCATCTCAATCGGCCAACATGGCGACCAACACGACGACCGTTGCGAGTGCAAATGACTCGGTAGCTTTTGTCGAAATCGACGAAATAAAGGAAAAAGTTACTGATAAATTGCAGCGAAGGCAAGATGAGAGGGTAGCCAAGTACGAGGAAATAAAAAGCCAGCGGGAATCGGCGACAGGAAAGCAGGAGAGTGCCCAGTACTTCAGGAGTAAGTTCACGGAGGAGAAGGCCGGGCTGGAGGTTCGGCTGTCCGCAGTGGCAGTCGATGCTGTTGAAAAGTCGGCCCTCCCCAACTACTTTGACGAACTCATCAGGTCCGTCCAGAAGTTGCTGAAGTTCGTCACTGAGTCCACGCTCTCCCTGACCTCCTATGAAATTCGAAAATTCCAGGATGATGTTTATGCACTGTACGCTGCGGTTGAAGAGAAACGGAACGAAGTCATCCCCAAAAAGAAGTTTGCTTTCAAGGGCAGGCAGAAAAAGTCTGACAAGGCGAAGCAAGTTGACAAGCCCAAGGCTGCAGTGGAAGAGGTGGATGGACCCGTAAATGTCCCCAGTGACTTATACAACAAGTTTCAGTGTGGTTTTGTTGATCTGTCCAATGCTGATCTGATCCTAAAACATGATGAAACGCGAGACCAAGACATCGGGCTGACTAACCTCAATAATTGCACTGTGAAGCTCTTTGGCTCCCCAAATGCCATACACATGAATAACCTGATTAACTGTAAGGTCTTCACAGGCCCCGTGCCTGGCTCCATATTTGTTGATAATTGCCAAGACAGCACATTTGTAGTGTCCTGCCAGCAATTGAGAGTCCACCACACAATGGACTCCCAATTTTACCTTCACGTCACTAGCCGAGCCATCATTGAGGACTCTACTGGTGTTAAATTTGCTCCGTATAACTGGACATATCCTAAACAAGAGCTTGACTTCAAGCAGAGTCAGCTTGATCGAAACTCTAACAACTGGGATGACGTCGATGACTTCAACTGGCTAGCTAGTGACAAAGCATCTCCCAATTGGAGTATTATACCTGTCAAAGAGCGGGTCATTTCCTGGCCCGGTAGTCCAGTAGATAAATAGATTTACTTACAGAAGCCCAGTTGGGAGAAATTAATCATCTCCAAATGTGTTTTTGTCAAATATCTGTCCAAAATAGTTGATTTTACTAAATTTGTCAAGTGCATGAACACATGCATACATTTAGACATGCCCAGTTGGGAAAGATTTGACTTTAATACCCCCACCAGAATCGGTCAGGAACAGCAAAATCGGAAAGAGTTCCATATCCGGCCATCACTTGGACCTCGTGCACAAAGTCTATGGGCCATGACAGAAAAAGTCAAAGTTTTTTCAAAGAATAAGTTAAAATATTTCCCTCCTAAATTCGTGTTTCTTCATCAGATTTACACTTTTTGGTCGTTTTAAAGTCATCCCTCCTATGCAAACATACATTCTGAGCCATGTTGTTGTATCATTGGTCAAAATCAGTCAAGGTGATTGTTTTTGACCCTCCTGCCATAGTACAAAACCACATGTAATCTGATCATGTCTGTGTAAAAGTATAGCAGGGGAGGTGGAAGGAAATGTTGACTGATTTTGAGCTTTTAAATAGTAGAAGGGTTAAGGGAAAATAAGTGATGTCCGGATATGGAACTCTTTCCGCAAAATCTTGGATAATAACCATCCATCTGTGTTCATAAATATGTATAAACACTTGGTTCAACCTTTAAATTTGAGAAATTAGTTCGGAAATTTCTGTGCAATAAGGAGAAGAATGTTTGTGTTTTCTGTGTTAGATGTTCGTAGCACAGTGTACATTGTATGGTCACTCAAAGCGTTCATATACATGTTAATTTCTGCCTCATTTTTAACAGATTCTTCAAACATAATCTTGACATACATGCAACGGGTTGTGCCACACATTTATATAGTTGTTATCAAGGAGGGTTAATTCCTTTGCAAGATGTTGCTGTTCCTGACCGATTTTGGTAGGGATATTAATGTAAAATCTTTCCCCCAGTTGAATATACTACTATCCCTGTCCAGTATCCTCATAATTAGTCTACATTTTGATAGTCTTTACATTTTGATCGTCTTTACATTTTGATCGACTTCAAAACATTGATTAGGGGTTAACCCTAACCCACCTCAATCCTCCAAAATCATCCTTGCAGTTTTTGAGGATTTTGGAGGATTGAGGATGAATGGTATTTTAAAAAAAAGAGGATTTTAGAGGATTGAGGATGAATGGTGTTTCAAGCAAGGAGGATTTTGGAGGATTGAGGATGAATGGTATTTTTTAAAAAGGAGGATTTTGGAGGATTGAGGATGAATGGTGTTTCAAGCAGAGGATTTTGGAGGATTGAGGATGAACGGTGTTTAAAGCACATGAGGATTTTGGAGGATTGAGGATGAATGCATTTTTGGGGGCAGGGTAATCGGAGGATTTTGGAGGATTGAGGATGGTTCCTAGCAAAAAGGGTCTAGGGGGTTAGGGTTAAAATGCAAGAGGGACCTTTGCTGCATAATCTCTCAAGATTTGGTGTACTTTGTATCTGAAATGGGCTGAAGCCATGCCGAAAATCATCATGTAGGTCCCAGTCCTTTACATAGCCCTTGATATACATTTACATGTAAGCCCTTGACATTATAGGGTGCCCTCATCCGGTTGCCATTCCGGCTGGCCTTAGTACATGTAAGTCCGACTTGATGGATTTGCCAATGACTTATGAGACACCCCCCACCCCAATATCTCCCAAGTAGTATGTATTTATTTATATTTGCATGTATATATAATAATACATGATTATGCATAAACTTTTTCAAATACTGCTATTTGATTGGCTGCTACCAATTTTGGCACATGAACTGCATTTGTTGCGCACAAACTGGAGGATGTCGCTATATGTAGCTTGGAGACCAGCAATTAAAATTTCACCAGAGCTAAGATTTTCCAGAAAATGTTTATCTTTCTAGTCGTCTCTGAAAATGACATTCGGACAAAATCATTCGTAAAATCAAAAAGTAGAAGAAACATTCAAAAGATTGTACTTTTTACTTTCAACTGCAGTTCATACCAGATTACAAACAAAAAAGAATTTAAAATGCTGTTAATCAGTAAAGTTATCACAGCACATGTATTAGCACTTTTGCAAGTGTATGTTTGTGTCCCACTACACATCAGGCAAATGCTTGTAATCAAAGGGAATCATTCTAAGAAAATGTGTATGCATGGAAAGAAAAACAATGTTGCAACAAACTAGCAGACTCTGATAGTGAAATTCACCAAGATAGTTCCCTGCAGTGAACATAATGTGGAATGTTTTAGGTATTTTTTGGGTGTATAACTTCTGACTAGTGCCACTAAACAAAGATATATGAACTTGAAGATGCATTGATGAATGAACCGTATTGAATACCCACGTCGGCAACAATAGGCCGCCATATTGTGGGACAGGCATATAATATCGGCACGTATTTTTCTACGTGTGTGTCCCTCAACATGGCTGCCATGTCTGCCAACATGGCTGCCATATTCGATACCGTCTATTGGAAGTTAAGTTTACAGTGCGGCGAAACATTGTTGAGATGACAGGTTCAAATCTAGTCTTGGTTCCAAGACGTCCTTAGCGGTGCGACGCACCGCCAGCCGACAGCGCCCTCTAGCTACACACACGTCAAGGCCAAATTGCAAAGAACGTCTTGGCTATTTCGCAAGTTCTGCTCGCGAAATTGCGAGCAGAACTGTGCGGCATTTGCATGCGCGTGTGACGTAGCTGCATTATCGCATGTACATCGTAAACATTCACTAGTCTAGTTTCTGTACGTACATATGTGCATGCACACGTACGTACAAGGTACGTTAACTGACCAGTAAGTTATTACTAAAACATGAGTTTCCTCCAGTGCGCAAGCGCGATTATTCGTTTGACCCGCCCGTTAAATATGCATAAGCAGGTTGCGTGCGCTTCCATGCGAAATAGCCAAGACGTTCTTTGCGATTTGGCCTTGACGTGTGTGTAGCTAGAGGGCGCTGTCGGCCGGCCGTGCGCGCTATATGTCGCACCGCTAAGGATGTCTTGGAACCAAGACTAGTTGAAATCCCACTTTTTCTGTTCTTTCAAAAAGATGAGAGCAAAAGGTCAAATATTGTGACATTATTGCCTAAGTTGGCACATCAGTACATGTATTCTGTTGCTGTGAACCCCTTGGATGTGATTTTTCTATTCAAAGGAAATCAGGAAGATGTGATTTTCACAATGGGCATCAAAAATCACATCCTACTCTATATTCAAAATAATATCTGAAGCCTGTAAACAATTGGCCCACCTTGACAAAGAGTACATTGTCACTTCAGGGTTTAACAGCTGAAACCTTATTGTGGTCCTGGGCTCTGGATGTGATTGTGGTCCTGGGCTCTGGATGTGATTGTGGTCCTGGGCTCTGGATGTGATTGTGGCCCTCTTATTGTTAAAGTCACTTCCACCCTATCTTGTCCATTTTGAATTGAAAATCACAGTGTATTGCCAACTTTTAAAATTTACAAAGAAAAAACCGTTGGAAGGTGTAATACTAAATACATGTACTCAATTCCCTGTGTAAGTAACTTCCATTATCTGGATTATATTAAATGAATGATTGTAAATAACTAATTTATTTCAAATGTCTAATTGTATATTGCAAATTATTCGAAAGTAAAAAATACAAAAAGTGTTTTTTGTTTTATTTCTAAAAAGCATACAAATGCTTAGACAATGATAAATTTGTTTCATATTCTGCTATCAAAGCATAGTACAATGTAGTTAGTACTTCGACAAATTATACACCATACTGTTTATATAGATCAAAAACTAATTTTAAAGTTTGCCTTTCTAAATAGTTAAAATTATTACAGTTTCATGTGATATCTTGTGCTATCTTGTTTTTCACAATTCGACGTGTCATTGCGGTGTAAACGCACAATTAAAACCCTCCTATACTTATAACTATCACAGCCTATCAAAAACTCTAAACACCAACTCTCATAGTTTGTGTGTGTTTCAATCTGTCATTTGATAGGTTTTGATCTGTACAACAACTGGGTCGATTTTGGCCAGGTGCACAGGATGGTTTTAATCAAAAATTAAGTAATGTAGAAACAAACAACTGTTCAACAAATTCAGCATTTTTTCTTTTGACTTCTTCACTTATCCAAAAGTCTACTTCGCCATTAAATAGCTGTTGGAATAAAAGTAAAATTTTATAAAAAGTCAAACCGCCACATGCAATAAAAAGTCCTGTTGAAGTTCTTTGTGGCATGTGCTAAGCATAATTGACACCCACACATTGACCAATAACAGCCGCGCGTGGCACATGTCGGTCACTTTGTCGGACCACAGTCGCGGCTTTGATTGGTCAATACTTCAAAGGGCAGTGCTTAATGCATTGGTCAGTTTTTGGTCCATTCGCTGGTCATATTTTAAATCTCCTAATTAGAGTTATACGTATATTGGCTTGGGACCCTCATCTGTTATTAAAAAAAAAATTAGTGATTTGTCATTAATTTTTTGGTTGTATCTACATGTATATCTGTTTATTTAAATGGTGTATTATTTCTGTTATGCGCTTTTGATCATTTCTAAATGGAACTAGCGCAATAAAAAAAAATATTTATTATTATTATTATTATTATTATTATTCTATTATTATTATTATTATTATTATATTACACGGACGTAAATCTCGCGAGGTTGATGGGGAGGTTATATGCCCCACTTACGGGTAGAATCACCCCAGATTTTTAATTAAAAAAAAATAATTCGTCAAACAATCCACAAAGAAACTGGCAGGAGCGGGATTCGAACCTGCGACCACCGGGTTACCGTACCGGCGCTCTACCATAAGATGCTCAGTTGGTAGAGCGCCGGTACGGTGAACCGGAGGTCGCAGGTTCGAATCCCGCTCCTGCCAGTTTCTTTGTGCACTTTGAAAATGTATTCAAATGTACCTAGTCAGTTTCCCTTGTGGATTGTTTGACGAATTATAAGTTAAAAAGTCGTATCCTCATTGAGTGATCCCCACAATGTCGCTTTCCAGGTTGTATCGTAAAATTGGGTGTGATCCCTGGCTAGGGACTAGCGCCCACCCGAACAAAGATACTGACAATTTAGGAGACTGCCAACATAGGGCAAGATAGCTCAGTTGGTAGAGCGCCGGTACGGTCGCAGGTTCGAATCCCGTTCCTGCCAGTTTCTTTGAAAATAGAAAAAATAAGATAGAGCAAGATGATTGGTAGGACGCCGGAGGTCACAGGATCGAATCCCGCTCCTTCCATTGTTCAAAATCTACATCAAAATAAAGCGCAAAAACCCCGACAGTTCTGCGAGCTTTCCAGTGTTCACAACTGCATAGGCTTGGCCTACAACAAATCTTTCTTGAACAGCGCCCTCAAGAGTTGATACTCCAAGCCTAGCTCCCACCACATAAACCAAACCCTCCCGCTTGAAATGTTCACAAATCACTTTTGGGGATGATTTTCAACAAATAAATCTCCACCTTTTTCTAATTTGGGAGGCTAATCATATCCTTACTTGCAGCTGGGATGCTGAATTGCGAAGGACGCTACATCGACCCACATATGACCACAACCAGAGATCGAAAGTGTTTGATTTTTCCGAAGGGAGGAAAGCCGGAGAAAAACCCTCGTGGCACAGGAGAGAACCAACGCACAACTCTACTCACATATGGTCCGAGCCGGGAATCGAACCCGGGCCACATTGGTGGGAGGCGAGCGCTTTACGCCCATGCCACCCATGCCACCTAAATATGGGTGGCATGGGTGCCATGCCACCCGGCCATGCCACCCGGCCATGCCACCCGGCCATGCCACCCGGCCATGCCACCCGGCCATGCCACCCGGCCATGCCACCCGGCCATGCCACCCGGCCATGCCACCCGGCCATGCCACCCGGCCATGCCACCCGGCCATGCCACCCGGCCATGCCACCCGGCCATGCCACCCGGCCATGCCACCCGGCCATGCCACCCGGCCATGCCACCCGGCCATGCCACCCGGCCATGCCACCCGGCCATGCCACCCGGCCATGCCACCCGGCCATGCCACCCGGCCATGCCACCCGGCCATGCCACCCGGCCATGCCACCCGGCCATGCCACCCGGCCATGCCACCCGGCCATGCCACCCGGCCATGCCACCCGGCCATGCCACCCGGCCATGCCACCCGGCCATGCCACCCGGCCATGCCACCCGGCCATGCCACCCGGCCATGCCACCCGGCCATGCCACCCGGCCATGCCACCCGGCCATGCCACCCGGCCATGCCACCCGGCCATGCCACCCGGCCATGCCACCCGGCCATGCCACCCGGCCATGCCACCCATATTTAGTACAGTGTTACCCATATTTAGTACAGTGTTAATTGGGTGACTTTTAGGTGCGGCCTATAATGAGCATGGGCTACATTTTCGGTGCCGCATTCCCAACCGACCCCCTTTTATACCCCTAACGTGCCAGAAATTGAATAATTTCTGTTTGTTTTGGGCTGTGAAAAAAAAAGGCCTTTCCAAGGTTGGTGGGTATGCAGGGTTGAAGGAAAAGTACATGGAAACCATCCCTAACGAGAAGTACTACTCCAACTCGACCTGCGGGGTCCCACGAAGTGATTCATGGCAGCTCCTTTGTGATCCAGTAACCTCTGATATTCCGTGGACTGGATATCGTAAAATATTCGGACAGACGGTAGGCCTATCTACCGTACGGTACTGGTGTGCCGACCAGGTAAAAACGTTCAGCTATACTTCTCTATCACGAATACCATCGGATCCGAATGTTCGGTAATGGATTGCATTAAATTCAACCATTTATGAGCCAAAAGGGAATAGCCAAAATGTTCGACACAGCGGTATTCATTTATAGCAAACATCTGTATATTACTAAAACAAAAAAAGGGTCAGATTTCGTACAGGCCTAAAACCTCAGCCGGTGCATGAGGCAATGAGATGACTCAAAGAAATGTACTCAATGAGTACTCAATGACATTGAAACATGTACCGGAAACAGTTACGCATGTTTCGCATGTAAGGCGAACTAAATAAAATAACAACATGTTAAGTGTCCCCGCCCGCTTCCAGGCTTTTTGGGGCCGTCAGTTTTTTGTTTGTTGTATTTTTACATGTGGAAAATGAGGTGAAAAAAAACCCAAGCATGTCAACCGATCGAGTGACAAGCTTACTAAAACTATTCACGTTAAATGTTAAATTCTTTTGTCCAACATGTTTCTTTCACTGTAGTGTCTTTGAACTGTTGAAAACAACTACGGTTGTCGGGAAAAAAATGGCGGCCATCTTGAAAATGAAAAATAAAAAGCCCCTCCTCCTTGTGACGTGTTTCTTTTTACTTGGCTTAATCGGACAGCGTTTAGAGTGCGGAAAGGGCATAATTTCATAAACGTCTGCATTTCAATTGAAGTTTATCAAAAAGGAACAGGCATTCAATGCTGTGTTTGTATGGTACGGTGTGCATTGCACACACGTCTGCAGTCTCTCTAAAAGCGCACAATGCCCTTGTACTGCCGGGATTAGACGTGGGTGTGCAATCAATTTCTAAAGAATAACTAAAAAAAAACGTTGCCAAGTTGAACATGTGTCATAAAGGCCAGAAAACTGACATTGCGTGTGTAAAGTAGCATAATGGAAGATAAATACGTATTCATACCCCGGCCCCTCTCTACTAAATGCATTCTTATCCAAAGCACCTTACTCAATGCATTTTCTGGCTATTTGTGTCACTATTAAAAGTATATGCGTTGGCTCTCCATTCCCCAGCCCGGTATATGTAGCGTGAATTTCAGACAAAATAAACCCTGGGAAATAAATGAAAGATTGCAATCTCTTTTATTGAGGACGGACAAAGCACACTGTAACATTTATGTAACATTTATGTAACATTTATGTAAAATTTATGTAACATTTATGTAACATTTTATGTAACATTTTATGTAACATTTATTTAACATATATTTAACATTAAATGAACCGTTAATGAGCGGTTCGCGACAAAAACATTTCTGAAGTATATTTGTCTTCCATGTTTGAGGCCTAATTTAAACACGTTTCTGTCGTTTTTTCATCAGTCACTTACAAGTTACTCATGGGTTTGCATGCACGTCTTAATTGTGAGCAGATTGGACGTACTTTATTGCAGGTAATTGATTTTCAACACCAATTTATTTTTTTACTGAAAAGTGCCGCATTGTGCTGATATTGAGAAAAGGCAAAGTAAAAATTAACACTTAGAATGAACATGTTTTGGATCTCGTGTATTGTTAAGTGAAACTAAAGCTTTCTAATTTTCCGAGGTTCCTTTTCCTTTCGTCACCCCAAGAGTGGTGGTAGTGGTTGTGATCGCCATCAGCATCTTGTGGATTCCCATCTTTAAACAGATACAGGGCGGTCATCATGATCAGCTGCTCATCATCTATTATATAAGGTGGAGTTTGAGGCTGCACTCGCCCCGCCCCCGTGGCTGCGGTCTTCCCACTGATCTCTATACACTGGATTGGCTGCAAAGCTCCGCGAATGGAGCCAACGCGCGGCCATCTTGCTATATTCAAAACAATGGCTGTTTTCCAATCCCCTGGCTTCAGCTCCGCTTCCGAATCAGCCCATTGCCAAACTGCATTCATGCATGCAGTTTGTGAATAGGCTGATGTTGGAGACGGAGTTGAAGCCTGGAGCTTGGAAAACGGCCATTGTTTTGAATATAGCAAGATGGCCGCGCGGTGGCTTCAATTCACGCATGGGCAATCACTGCCGCGCTGCCAATCCAGTGTATAGAGATCATTGGGTCTTCCTGTTAGCCACCCTCTGGCCCAGAAGCAACGAAAAGGTAAATGAGAAGACAAGATGGAGGAAATGCTCTCCTGACCCCGTAGAAGAATCTGACTTTGAACTATAGCAGAGTCGTCTAACGTGGCGCATTTCGACGTTTTTTCGCGACTATATCATCAGATAGTTTGGACATACTTCTGTGTTGATGAGCTTTAAACTCATTCAGTCGAATGTTGGTACCAATATCTAAAAACCTTTTCAGCCCCGCATTGGTTATTGGCATGCAGCCTCTGGTGCCCACATTGTTCACACACTAAGCACTTCACAGTCGACTTTAATCGCCATTGGGGCTGAAGCGGGGTATAGTGCACGGGCGACTATAGTCGCCATTGGGGCTGAAAGGGTTTTAATAAAACTTGCTTTGCTAATCATGTGAGGTTTTTAGTATCTTGAAATTTAGTAGGGAAGTTTAAAATGTGATGTCCGGAAATTTGGCACAGAATTTTGCTTTTATAGAGTCGTCTAACACAGTGCATGCATTTGAACAAATTTCAGTACAATAAGTCCCAGTAACATATACGATTGTTTTAAAATGGACACGTTATGATCAATCATTACTGTCTCCGTTCACATACCCAACAATATTTGGCAAATTTTAAAAGAGTTCACCGCGCCCTTAAAAATAAAATCGGGAAACTGTGTCGAAATAACATTTTCCTCTTAACTTTGAAACGGGTCAGTAAACTAAAGATTCATGGATAGAAATAATTTAAACTTAACACGTTTACATTTAACTGTCGTTTTTCATAAATACTTTTCTATTGTTAGGTTACTCGTGGTTTTGCATGCATGTCGTATTTGGGGCCAAATTTGAGGCTACATTGCCTGATATCGATTTTTAGCCAAGACTTTTCATTTTTACGGAAAAGTAGCCACATTTTGATCTGATATCTTTAAAGGAACCATGCTTCTCAAATTTGCCGGATAGCATTTTATTTCATAAATACATTCATTTATATGTATTAAATGTGAATTAAAAGCCAAACTGGTTCAAGTGAAGTTTTAGTGTGATTATTTGCCGCCCAAAAATTGCCCCCCCCCTTTTTGGAATTTGTTGAGACTCAAATTGAGGGCGCTGTTCGTGACGTAGATCGAGGCACCGAAATTCATGAATGGACTCGATAGTCTGGACCCGGCCCGTATACACACACACTAGGTCTACACGTGCAATTTCGTACATTGTAAGTTGCAACAACTATACATCGAACTTACCCTGATTTTCTCCCTTTTAGCGACAGCTCCTCGGGGAATGGGCCGTTTAACTGCTTTCGCCTGTACCTTACCCACATCTGGGAACTTTGTTAAGATGGCAGTGGACTTGAGCATATTTTTAATGGCCATCCCAAAGGAGTTGAAAATACCAGTATCAAAACACGACGGCTCAAAGTGGTCGCTACATAACGCTGAGAAGCTGCTGGGACCGGACCACTTCGCTCTTGTCACTCACCTTCACTTTCGCCGTCCAAATTCTCCGATATTTCGCATCAGTTGGAAATAAATGAAGGCTTACTCCATCCTTCGTTGTTTTGCTGCATCCAGCAGCCACACACCTTGTCGGCATGGCCGAAAAACGCTATATTTTGCTTAGATTTTGGACGAAGAATGTACACTCAATTTACGCGTGATGAATGGTGCTGGCTCGAGCAGAATATGTAATGTTCCTCGATCTACGTCACTCACTTATGTTAATGAGGGTCCCACTCAGGGGGCGGAGTAGCTTGGACAAACATTTTCAAAAAATGTTTTTTCATATTTAATCTGAGAAATAATTGACTCTGGTAACAAAATATCATTGTCAAGATAATACTTTATTGTTTTAAGCAGGAATAATGCAATGTAAATCCTATTTCATGGTTCCTTTAAAAAGGCAAAAATGAAAATCAACAGTTAAATATGAACGTGTTACTTGCTTAATAATAATATGGTAACTTTTATAAGCAAAAAATCAAAACAATAACTCTCTGTAATTGCTGCAACGGACATGGAAATTCGTAGTAGCATGGAAAGAAAGATGCTTTGCATGCATTCAATTTAAAAAGATCCAATTGCATGATTTCCTTAAAGACTATATTATACCAATTATTTTACACATTATACTGATGACTGTCGGTTAACACACGACCATGTCCGTTTCTGCTTTCATGCTGTATTTCCGCCTTCTCTCTTGCAGTCCTTATATCTCTTAATGTAAAAGAGTGAAAAACTCACTCTCTAAAAGAGTGAATCCCTTCTCAAACCACTCCAAAAGAGTGAATCTCTCGAAAAGAGTGAAAACCACTCGAAAAGAGTGAAATTTCCACTCTTTCGAGAAGCCATATATTGGGACTACTCTTTTTAGACTTGTCCCTTAGGCCTATATGGCTCCTCGAAAGAGTGAAAATGTCACTCTTTTCCGACTGGTTTGCACTCTTTTCGAGTGGTTTTTATGAGAGATTCACTCTTTTTGAGTGGTTTGAGAAGGGATTCACTCTTTTGAAGAGTGAGTTTTTCACTCTTTTACAATAATGTCGTTCAAATCAAGGTGCGGTCAGCGGATATTTCCTGGCAGGAAGATAGTTACATGACCTGCTGGTTACCGGTAAATATGGGCCAGACAAGCAAGGCTGTAAATTGATCCTCTTTTTACTTATGTCTTTTTCAGCTAGGCTTACACATGTACATGGTAATTTAACTTGGGACAGGAAATAGTCGTGGATATAGGGTAATATTTTCCGAGGACAGGTGTCACATGAATATCCGTTTCCCTGAAAAGCCGACTTAGTGGTTCTACAGCGCATGCCTATTAGTGAAGATAATAAGGACAGTGACCGGTCACATGGGAGGGTTAAAATAGAGAAGAGAAGCCAAAATGTCATGGGCCCGGAGTCGAATGACACCGGTTCATACTTCACGCGAATCTGAGGACGAAGCGAATTAGCCCGGGCAACGGCAAATGCCATACAGAAACATATGTTGTTGACGTCATACAATTCTCTTCGCTTTCGCATTCATATGAAGCAAGATGGGGCAAGGGGACCCCCCCCCCCCCCCCCCCCCCCCTTTATGTTGGCATTGTGTTCCCGGAATCTCAGGAATTGTTTTCAGAAATCTAGGGGATATGTTAGGTAACAAAAGTATTGAGTGTATATACCCTCACAACCGACCTACCGACCCACTCTTCCTACCCTTACCCCCCCCCCCCCCCCCCACAAAAAGAAAACAAGCCTTCGAGATAAATAAAGATAGCAAGATGATGTTTGTGATTTTATTCCTCCATGGCATGCATCAAGGCCAATTTACACATACGCCACATAGTCGCGCGACAATTTTCTAAATTCACGCAAATCAATAGACCGTGTAAGTCTCGCGTATATAAAGGTCACGATTGAACTTCGGCGCACCTCCGAGCCGCCGTCTATAGGACTTTTAAGTGTGGTTAATTTTGTTTTCTATAATATTTTGTTTTTACGAAGATCTGAACCATGAAACGGCCATAAATATGGATGATAAATTCAAAATTTATTTTACAATATATGAAAACATGCATGACTGTGTCTACATTATTGGACTGATTGAGTGCTTCCAATTTTATAAAAAATTACGCAAGCTCTGGAAGGGCCTAACGAGTCCGCCATCTTTGTTCTTGACGTTCCTCATCTACTCCCTATATAATAGACCGTGAGACACCTCCAATTATTCTTCACGTTTGTGATGATCACCTGATAACTAAGTGCAAACCACTTGTAAAATACCTTTATCTAAATAAAAATAAAACTGGCTTGTTACCCTTGTCAGATACTTGCCAGTTAATCAGCCTTTTTGACATTCTCAATGCATTGTGGGTATGGGAAAAGACTGTTGCAACCGAGGCTATTGCAAGGTAAGAATTAATAACTGTTGCAGGGAAACAGGCGTGCTGTTGTTCCTAATGTTACTTGTTAGGGTATCCTGTACTTTTAACGGTTTTAAAGATTTTACAGTTGCGTTTAGCATCATTTTAAACACTGTGGGAAGGATTTTACCCCCCCCCCCCCCCCCCGCCCACCACCACCACCACCACCACCAAAATTAGTCAGGAACAGCAAAATCTTGGAAAATAACCATCCATTTGTGTTCAGAAATGTATCAACACTTGGAACCATCTTTAATTTTGTCAGGATATTCAGTCAGGATATTTTCGTGCAATGTAGAAGAAGAAGGCTTGTGTTTTTAGTGTTAGGTGTTCTTGGCACAGTGTATGGTCACTGAACGTGGCACATACGTGTTGATTTCTGCCTCATTTCTTTTACAGAGTTGGCTGACATAAATCGTAAAATAACAGGTTGTGCCACATGTTTAGACACTGAGGGTAGGTTATTTTTTTTGCAAGATTTTACAGCTCCTGACTGATTTTTGTGGGGTGTTAAAGTAAAATCTTTACAGCTTGTGACATGAGGGTTCCAATGGTGCTAAAATTATTTTCAGAGCTTCTTGCGTTAACGAGTTATGGCAATTTTTAGGGGGACATTTTCTATCAACATTTTTCCGAGTCAGTTTCAGTAACAATAGCTTTGAAAGCAATAATGAATGCATTTTGAAAAAGAATTTGGTACCAACAGAAAGAGTAGGCCTACACTGTAAAAGAAATGCCGGTAAAATTAACAGTCGAAATGCGTGCAGGAAGGTGCTACCCGTCTACCGTATTTTTTACGATCGAACCATAATTTTTACTGTGAAAAGTCTGTAAATACTGTCATTTTTTACGGGAACCGTTTGTTTTTTTAGAAAAACGGAAAAGGTAGTTCAGGAACTGGTTGCCATTAATTAACAGAAATGAATGAAGTTGGAACCAGACTATAACTTATTGTGCATTCCTATGGTAAACTACTACTATAAACACTACAAACTGAATGATGTCGTGCTTTAGCTTTATATTCAGCTAATCCCACCATAATAAAGTAATGGCTTCCCATGAACAATTTTAATATTTGAAAATGAAAGGAGATGTAATGAGAATCTTCACTTATGTTTGTAAACAATCAAAATTCTATTGTGGAATTGTTTGAATAAAATATCATATGGTCAAGAAGGTGTATTTTTTGACTAAACACTGCAATTTAACCTGACTTTTGTGAACACAAATTTCCTCATTTCTGATTGGTCATGCAATTGCTACGTAATGAGCGGCATTTTACGGGTTTCCCCGAAAATGTAACGCTCACATTGAATATTTACATGCTTTTCTATATAAGGTGGAGTTTGAGGCTGCACTTGCCCCGCCTGTGGATGCGGTCTGCCTGGGGTAGCCATCCTCAGGCCCAGAAGCAACGAAAAGGTAGATGACTTTACCGTTGATGAGGAAGTCTCCTCGCAGATTTCCTTATTGGAGATCCAGCATATCCTATAATCAGGGGCAAATGTCTTGGCGCTGCTAAGCACACGATTTCTTGCTTTAAAAAACCCAGAGAGCCTCCTAACACTCGCTAACTTTCAGGAGCAAAATTTGCTTCACATCGTGACGCAATAATAGCAATCTCCTTGCACGCACAGGCGTTGTGAGATGGGGTTATCCTAAGGTTAGCATGTACGGCTCCAGGTTAGGTCAGGGGCTAATTTCACCAGGCTGCCAAGCACCCAAATAACGCACTCAACAAATTGGTATACCAGATAAAATACATGCAGATTTTCTTTCTATGAACTAGTTTTGAAATGGTTGGCTGTTTACACGCCTACTTACCTAAATGTAACCCGAGCCCCAAATGTAGCCCCAACCTTTGTACGCAGCCCAAACCCTAATATATATTATAGGTAAATAATTGGGCTTGGTATTCTTTTTGTCCATGTTTCTGCAGCATATGGTATAGCACGCACTGGTTGTATATTTGCTTTCTCCATGCCATTGGTATATTCTTGTCACAGAGAATTTCTTTGTGCCTTCCAAAACACCTCCAACCTGCTTTTATCTTTATCCTTATCAATACTTTGATGGTGGAATCTGTATTATAGTTCGTCATATATTTTGTTTTCCCTTATGCATTTTCAGTCAATTTTTTTGGCTGTCCCCGTTCAGGTGATTTAATTGAATTTCCATGTCTTAAGAAGTAGTTAAGGCGACGTCATCTGCAAAGCGGAGGTCTGTTAGTCTTTCACCGTCTATGTTGATTCCTCTTTCTTCTAGGGGTATTTCTTAAAGACTTGTTCCATTGCTGATGTAAACATTTTTGGTGACAAGGTGTCTCCCTGTCTCACCCTTATTTATCTTCACGATTTCTGAAACGTCCTTATCCAGATGGATTCTAGCTGTCGCATTTGTGTATATTTTTTTCTAGGATGCACATTGTATCCTTCGTTAATTCCTGTTTTTCGAAGGGCCGTAAATAGATTGTTATGCTCTACCGAATCAAAGGCCTTCTCATAATCAAAAATTTAGCTGATATTCTTTTGCCTTTTGTAATTTGCTGATTTATTGTATACAGGTGGTCCATTGTTGAATAGCCTCTTCCGTCTTGATCCTGTTCTGAATAATTCTTGTGAATATCTTGTACATGTAGGATAATATAAACTTATTGGTCTGTAGTTTTTGATGTCGGCTTTATCTCTTTTTTTGTGCAGAAGAATTATCTTCGCTTCTTTCCATTTTGTTGGTATTCTTTGGTCTTTCATTATTTGGTTGTACAGTTTTACCAATTATTGTATGACTATCACTTTGCCACCTTCTTTAAGTATATCGCTTGTTAGTTCATCTGTTCCCGGTGCCTTGTTCTTTTTCATTTGTTTTAGTGCTTCTTCAACCTCCTGTTGTGCTATATGCGGTATTTCTGAGTTTTCTGGTGATATGATTTGTTCCTAAGTTTGGTCATTCTCTTCTGCTCTTGAGCTATATAGTTCTTGATATAAAAGTCCGAGCATACTTTTAGAATTTCCTCCCTGTTTGATGTCATTGTTCCATCACTGTTCCTTAGTTGCTGGATGCTTGTTTTCTTTCTGCTGAGCTTAGAGATTTCTTTTGTTCCCTTTCCTGACTTCAGGATTTCTTGGATTTGTTCTGCCCGTCTTTTTCTACTTCTTTGGCGTCGTATCTTTCTTGTTGTTTTTACTAACTCGGTATATACTCAATCTTCTCCTTGTCTGATTTGTTAGTTTTCTCTCTCAGTTTCTTTCGTCTTGTGTCCAATTTGTTTAGCTCCTTATCCTGGTCACTCTTCTGGCTGTTGCTTTTGTCTGATGGTGTGCCATAGTTGCTGCTTCTTCTAGTATTATTTTTGTTATCTTCTCACTTCTGGCATTTATGTCTTCGTTCTCTTCTGCTAGGATATCAAACCTTTTTTCAGTCCTATTTGAAATTCCTCCTGTTTTTCTCTTAGACGTAAAGAGGTTCACACTTTTCTTTCTTTTGTTGTTTATGAACTTTAGTCTGGCTAGCTTTTTGTTGATGTTTATAGTTGCTCTTACCATCCTGTGGTCACTAGCAATGTCCACTCTAGTGATAACTTAACAGTTGTCAACAATTCCTCTCTGGTTACTGAGTATAAAGTCGATTTGATTCCTGGTATTTCCGTTTGGGCTTTCCCATGTCCAATATCTGTTGACTTTTTTCTTGAAGAATGTATTTGATACTATTAGACTATGTTGAGCTGTGAATTCTAGCATAGTCTCTCCTCTTTTATTTCTTTCTCCTGTTCTAAACTTTCCAATGATGGTTTCCTCTCCAGGTTGTTGTTTTCCGACTTTGGCGTTGAAGTCTCCCATTACTATGGTGTAGCTTGCTTTGTGTTCTTCTATTGCCTTTGTGATGTCTTCATAAAATTGTTCTATTTCGTCATCGTCAAAGTCACTAGTTGGTGCATACACTTGGATTATGCAGATCCCTTCCCTTCCTGTAAGTTGAATCCTGAGTGAAACTCGATTTGAGTGACTTTCTATTTCAGTAATGTGGTCTTTAATTTTGGGGTGAATTAGGAATCCAGTTCCTCTTGCATTCTTATTTATTTATGTTGCTCCTTTGTTGAATAGCTATACTCCCCCTTCTCCCTCTCTCCTTGTCTCTGCTAGACCGATTTATGTCCCATTTAAAATCTTTAAGATCATCCATCAGATGTTTAAGTGACTCATTGGTGCGAAGTGTCCTTGTGTTGTATGTGCAAATGTGCAATTTTTCTCCCGTCTTCTTACTCCCGTCAGTCCTGAAGCTTCCACTCTTCTCTTTGGAGCTTGTGGCTTTGGCTTTGGCTACAGCACTTCATCATGAGGTCTTGCCTCTGAGTAGGAATGACTGGGCAGTTGTTTACCATTTTTACGATGGTCCTCATTTTGGCCATGGGCCCTACGGCCTTCCTTAATGTTGTATTTTTATATTATTTTTTTCGAAATTTGTTTGACCCACCCCCCCCCCCTCCAATTTTCGATCTTAAAATATTGATTTGCCATTCAATTAAACAAATAATAAAATGCCCAGTTTCATGACAGCGTGATGCAGCTGGATACGCAACGCATGGCGCATGCGCAATAACATATTCACGCCATTGACGGATTGTGTTTAGCCACTAAAGATTGATGTTTAGGAACTGGACACTAATGTTTAGCTTTTAAACATGTTTACTGATTAGCAAGATTGTGTTTAATTCCTAAACACAGTTTTTAGAGTGTTGTAAAAACTGAAAGACTTTGCTAGGAGAAAAGAATTGAAAAAAATCTTTTTGAGGTGAAATTTGACAATTGCGCGGGGATGCATAAGGAGATGTATACTTACCGAAGGCATAATATAATGCCAGTAGTTCAAGCGCAGATATATGGGTTCTCTCTAGCCCAGGTTGGACTCCTATAGTATCTCCATTACATTAAGCTACAACGGAATGCAATGAAGTAAGGACGTCCAACCTGGACTAGGGTTCTCTCGAGATGCAATGTTTAGTGATTTCCGGCTCAAGCCAAAAGAGCTAGAAGTTGCCGAAACTGCTCTCTTGATACACGGAAATATTGTCGGAAGTTTTCTTCGTGAAGTTGAAGCTCATAGGCCCCATTTTCTTTCCTACTTTGAAGGATTTCATGGACCCACACCCGGTGTTTTCTTTTTTAATCAATAGACGCATTTGATTTTGCCGGGTAGCAATTTTTTTCCATTTTCCGACGTTGCTAACGAAATTCCCTGCGCATACTTTACGTATCTATGGAAAGGTAAATGACGCGCGCATCGCAAATACCCACCCACCCACATTTTCGAGAAAATCGCAATTTTAAAACATTGACAATTTTGAATGGCCCCTAAGTACATGAAGGTTTTTTGCCATATACTGACGCGCTGGCAGGGCGAGTTGTCAGTATAGGTTTCTGTCGGGGTTACGTCTCTCCCACACAGCCTGCTCTTTGGTGAGCTGTTGTCCGGGGTGCTCCGCTTGGAGACAGGGACTAGACATTTGCATGGGTAGAGGCAAAACAGTACCAGTGTATAGGGGCTTGTGTTGGATTGTCCTCCTTTTCACCTTTCGGTTAATAGGTACCCGCCCGGCCAAGGACCAGTTGTTACACATATCCCATGCCATTTCACACCCAACAACAAAATACCAAGAAACCAAACTACAAACAGCACAATAAGCAATGGAGAGAAGAATGCTACACATATCCATCCGGGACAAAATAGGATGCAGTGATATCAGAAAGAAAACAGGACTTAAGGACATAATTGAAAAAATCAGAGAGGCAAAGTGAAGATGAAGGGCTGGACATGTGGCACGCTTGAAAGATAACAGATGGACCAGAAGAATTTTAGAGTGGAAACCACGAACAGGAAAGAGAAAACGAGGCAGAAAGAAAAAGAGATCGAGAGACGACATCACATCCTACCTGGGTACAACATGGACAACACAGGCACAAGAAAGAAGGACATGGAATGCACATGAAGAGGGCTACATCCGACAATGGATGAACACGGCCTAGGCAAGGCAAGGCAAGGCAAGATTGGGCTTGGGCTACATTTAAGTCTCGCTCTATTTTTTATATAGATACGCGGTTGGGCTTTTATATAAATATCGGGCTAGCATGTACAAGGTTTGGGCTCAGGTCTCGTTTAGGTACAGGGTTGGGGCAACGTCTGGGTGCGGGCTACATTTTGGTGTCGGGCGTCATGTAGATACCGCACAGACGTATACAGTTTATGCGTACAATAACTCGGACTGATCTAGCATTAGTTGACAACACATTTGCACTGAGTGTTCATATTTTGTGTGATTAAACACATAGGCCTACATTAAATAACATACCGTATAATGTTTGTGCACGTTCACGTGGGGTGGGCTTATTTCAGTGTGAACATGGAATTTGCTGGCCGGTTCGCCGTAGGTGTGACCCGCATGACTCTGAACCTTATCTACAGCAAACCACCATGCTGGGAGCAGGACACCAGACATGCCATCATTGTCAAGTGACCACATATACTTTGCTCTGATACTGTTCTGGATATTGTTCGTGGTAAGAGAGGCAAAAACGGTTTTGTATGTATTAGGGCCAAATATGTATTGGGGCCAAAGCCAAATATTCCTATACGCTCACTATGACTGTACATGTAGTGGTTCCATCTTGGATACAGAACAACCCGATGTACGGAAGTCTATCGCACGGCGCGGTTATGACTGGTTCTGCGGCTTTGATGACACATCTGCGGGTAATGCCAAGGCTCGCGAGCAGGATCCACGGGCCAATATCTTCCTGAACATCAACCTGGTTATCATCCTGATAGTCACTCCCACCTTTCGCATCCTTTTCTCCATTCCGGGTTGGATCTAGCATGGAGGAAGTTAGTGTTCCTTCCTCCATGGATCTAGCGATCCTTTTTCGCGCCAATAATGTTAAGCGACTTGAAGAACTCGGGAGTTTAATCATGCAATGTGCCATGACAATATACACGCACTGTTACAACATGGTGACCTACTTAACAAAACAGCGCCATGGCACACCGCAGAGTTAATACTTTATACACTAAAAAACATTTCCAAACTCAACTATGTTAATTTGGTACGGAGCGCCTAAAGGGACAAGCATGATGATTTTTTATATTTATTTCGTTCTCTCGAAATATTATTTCGTTTCCTCAAAATATTATTTCGTTCCCTCGAAATCATTTCGTTCCCTCAAAATATTATTTCGTTACCTCGAAATATTATTTCGTTCCCTCGAAATATTATTTCGTTCCCTCGAAATATATGTAAGTATGGAAGGCCTTTCGACAAATAAAATAAAATTCTTAAAGATGTGTCTGGTCCGTGTACGTCGCGGCCAATATCAATGAACCCCTATGAATACTACAAAGAAAAAGTAAAAACCAATTTCAACTAAAAATTCCAAATTTTATTTTCAATTTTCAATTTTTAAATGAAAAAATGAAAATTATATTAAAAATGAAAACTTAAGGGCCTCATCGTTTTTTTCCAGTTGACTGTCTAGGACTTTTTTCCGAGAAGGCCGCACCTGCAGCAATGTGCAGTGGCGCGCTCAAAGTGCTGGGGGCGGGGGGGGGGGGGGGCGGGGGGTGGTTGGGGGCTTAACACATTAAGCCTCCCCCATGTTTGCCTTTTTCTTTCTCTTTTTTGTTGCACGGGTCAGTGATGATATGTATGTGGCATATCCGAGTAGCATAAAACCAACGTCAGAAAATGGCGACACAGGACCTCCACCCGCTTTTCTAAATTATTTTTTCAGGGTGAACATTTTCGGGGCAACCTTTTTGGAACATTTTGAAAGAAAACTAGAGGTCTATGTCTGTTACAGAAACAAAACATAGGGCTTTTCCGCATTTTGTTTATGATGTCACTTGGAATTTTGCATACTTGTGACAATTCTACCGACCCACCAAGTTTCATGACGATTGGACGTACTCATTATGTGTTTCAAGAAGTTATGCCTTTGGTGACGTCATTATGACGTAACCCCTTTTTCACATGTATTTTAAAATATCTATGACCTAACAAAGCTATTACAACAAGAAGTCCGAAGTTAACATGTTGATGAGATGTGGCTTAAGGGTTCAAAAATTGAAGAAATCAATATAAAATCGTATGATTAGGTCATCATGACGTCACACCATTTCCATCTATAACAAAAGCGTACCTACAAACCAAGATTGGACCGAATCAGACCAACGGTTCTCTAGATAAGGGACCTTAAAGTGTGCACCCTTAAGATAACGTCACATGATCCATGATGACGTCATCAAACAGCACTTGTGAAAAAATATATTTGCAACTTGGTCTTGGCCTGTGTCAAGATTGGAGTCAATCTGATCAATGACAGTGTAAGATTTTAAGAAAATGAAATTTGAACCATTTAAAAATATTATAAAATCAGTCGATGACGTCATCATGATGTCACTTCTGAATTCGCGTGCCAGTAACAATATTTACCGACCCACCAATTTTCATGACGATCGGAACTACCCTTTTGTGTTAAAAAAAGCACATTTTTGATGACGTCATGATGACGTCACACATTTTTCACATTAATATGAAAGAATGAGCTAACAAAGCATTTACAAAAAGAATTTCGAATTTGGCATGTTCTGTTGATGAGATATGGCTTGAAGAAACTTTAAGGTTCAAAAACTTTAAAATTACTATAAAATCGTATGATGACGTCATCATGACGTCACCTCAATTTTCATCTATAACACGTGCTGGCCTACCAACATACCAGGTTTAAACGCAATCAGACCTACTTTATGGATTGCCAAGTTGTCAATTATCTAAGTTACAGAGGATTCGAAATGCTGCAGCTAGGCTTGTTACGAATTCTCATCGATTAAGTCATGTAACTTATATTCTTAGTGGTTTACACTGGCTTCCTGTGAAGTTTCGGATTGATTTCAAGATTTTACTAATGGTGTTTAAATGTGTACATGGCCTTGCTCCCATTTACTTGAGTGAACTAATCACAATCAGAAGACAACATCGTTATAGCCTCAGGTCCACAGGTAAAGTTTTATTGGAATACCCAAAGGGCAAAATGTTGTCAACATTAGGAAACCGAGCTTCTATTTCAGCTGCACCTACATTGTGGAATAATCTTCCATCTGATATCCGCAATTTACACTCACAAAGTCTGTTCAAAAAATACCTTAAAACTTTCCTTTTAAGGAAAGCTTTCGGAGATGTGTAATGTGTTTTAGCCTTGTCAGTTAAAGTTTATTGGTTCCTAATTTTTTATAGTGTTTGGTGTTTTTAATTTTAATTTATGCAAATTCTGTTATTTTGTGGTATTGTGTTTTAGCTCATCTGTTTAAGTTTTCGTATTTGCGTGCAGTTTTATGTGTGCACCTTTTTGGAATATTGGTGGAATTTAGATGTTCTGATTATGTTATTTGGCTTTTAATTAGGATTATTTTAATGAGGAATTTTAATGTAATGCGCCCTCGAACAGGCTGGTCCTGGAGAGCGCGCAATATAAATTCAATAAATTATTATTATTATTATTGTTAAAGGTCTCCTATTGAACGCAAAAATAAAAGCAGGCATACATAATTGACAATAACAACACCAGATTATACTCGCCGGTTAAAACAACAGGCGGTGGCGTAAATCCGTAAATCATTTTAAACTTATTTTGCACACAAAATAATTGCAAATGAATGAGGAAACTCATCATTCAAAAGTCATCTTTTCCAATGTGCAGCTTTTATCTAATTTTAATGACGGTGCATTCTCACTTAACCTCAACATTTACAAAGTTAACAAAGAATACTGACAGGAGCGGGATTCGAACCTGTGACCTCCGGAATAACCTCAACATTTTAGAAAGAGTAAACATTACCATAATGGGAAAAAGACAAACATTAATACATTTAAAAGTATGTAGTTTGAAGAGCTTCCCCTCGTTCAGAAGAAAAATCCTACGCCCACCATCAGTTGCACACGCAGGATTTCAAGGGGGGACCATTTTTTTTCGTTGTTTTTTCTTTCAAAATGTTCCAAAAAGATTGCCCCGAAAATGTCCACCCTGAAAAAATAATTTAGAAAAGCGGGTGGAGGTCCTGAGTCGCCATTTTCTGACGTTGGTTGGTTATATGCTACTCGGATATGCCACATACATATCATCACTGACCCGTGCAACAAAAAAGAGAAAGAAAAAAGCAAACATGGGGGAGGCTTAATGTGTTAAGCCCCCAACCACCCCCCCCCCCCCCACCCCCAGCACTTTGAGCGCGCCACGCCACTGCGCATTGCTGCAGGTGCGGCCTTCTCGGAAAAAACAATCCTAGACAGTCAACTGAAAAAAAGGGATGAGGCCCTTAAGTTTCTATTTTCAATTTTCATTTCTTCATTTGAAATCTAAAATGTATAAACCCATTTGTGTTTCACTTGTAGCCTCTTTTCAAGAACATAATATAGACACGCCGAAGTATTGCCTTCTGTTTATTATCGCCTCATCCCCGCTTCTATACTGATCTATTTTCCTTATCTGTATTTCTATTTTGAAAAAAGAAATCTTGGTGCATTTTGATGTCTTTGCAGCAGATTTGCTCGCTCAATTCATCATATCGAGAACAAAAACTTGCAAATGCTGTCGTAATCATGCACAAATCCCCAATCACTCATGCGAGATCTTCATTAGGCAAAGTGACATCATAAATCCAACTAATGCGACTGTTGAAGTAATAATACCATATCCTCGGCAACTGTATCAGAAATGTTGCGGGATACATGACTGTACATAAAATGCATTTCCTGTATTGGATTAATACCTGTAAATGCTGATGCACTAAATGTTAGTTTTTCCTTATCTGACTTTTTCTCACCTTCAACTGCTTTTTACCTTCAACTGCACTCTAAGAAGGTTTCGATTCCATTAGCAAAAGATAAAATCTGTTGCAGTTGGGATGAATCAATTTAGGAAATGTACTCAAACGTTCATCGGTGCATTAACATTATGCATAACCCAATCTCACACATAGTATAGCTGTAGTCGTATAGTTGCATATCAATGTTTCTATTTTATTGTACGGTGTGTAGGATATTTCGGATTTTCCTTATAGTTATTTTTCAAAGTAAACAAAAAAAACTGCCGGGAGGGGGTTTGAACCTGCGACCTCCGGAATACCGTACCTGCGCTCCAAACGATGCGAATATTATATATGCTCTCTATTGGTGTGTGGAACGCGCGCGTATTACACGCGCGACAATTCCACCAATCAATGGTGTTTATTCTCACCGTTTTCGTTATCGTCGTAGTTATCGTGGCCAGTGTGACCGGCCCTTTAGCCATGCGAATGCGATTGGCCTGCAAGGTACAGTTGGTCGTTCCAGACTATTTTTCCCCTTTTGGCCTACTTCGGTAAATCCTTCGATCGTGTGGCTTGCTATCTGCCTGTGATGTCCAGATCTGGGCCCAATTTCATAGCGCTGCTTAACGGTAAGCAGAAAAGTTGTGCTAACTATAGCAGGAAAATTTACTTAAGCATTAGCGTATTTCATGGCTAAGTCGTGCAAATGTATGCGTGTGCATGGGGATTTATATTGTTGCCTTACTAATTTAAGCAAATTCTGCTTCCGAAATTAGCCGGCTCTTGACAGTACTTACTGCTTACAGTCTCTATGAAATGGGCGAGGGTTCCGTTAGCAGAAAATCGTGTCTTAAGTAGCGCTATCATAATTATGGTTGTTAATGTTATGCACACGATTTCCTCCTTACGGAACCTCCATCCGTACAGACGGAAAAGAGCTGGTTAAATTCAGAATTTCACAACAATAGAAGTCTCCATGCGCGCAGGCGGTAGCACGACTTGACCATGAAATAGAGCTTAAGCTAAAGCATTTTTTCTGCTATACTTTTCTGCACAGGTTTTCTGCTTAGCGTTAAGCAAACCCATGAAATTGTGCCCAGGTCTGCTTTTATAAACCAACCTGGTGGATTAAGTCGAGTCGATTGATTCCTTCGGATTTCGTTTCCAGAACCGGTTGACCTTTTACCCAATGAAGAAACCGGGCTATAATTATGTAAGTGGCCTCCCCTTACCTTCCCTCAAAAAGCTGTGTACCATGTTTCCAAGTCCCCATTGTTTAAAAGATTCAGATTTCAAATTCTCAAAGCACCTTCTTGTACAATCCCGATGAAATCAATCTATTTCGCGCAAAAACTACATTTGCAGTTCGAGACCCCAGTTTCTGAGGACACAAATTACCATACTTTTAAAACTAAGCAAATGTTTGGTCCTATTTTAGAAATGAAGAATTTGTTTCCAAAACGCAATAATCGCCATAAAAACGTTTTGGAAACAAACTCTTATAAGTTCGTTAGTTTTCGTTACATTACAAATACCAAATTACCACCATCTGGGTCAGAGGTTAAAGGTTACAGGTTCAGTCTATGGGATATTCTCATAGATTGATGCTAGTCATCCTCGTCTGAATCAGCAAGGCCGGCTTTCTCGGCATCGGCCTCTGCCGGCTTGGAGAAATGATTTTTTCCAGAAGCCACCCAGGGGCTACGTCTGGAGGTAGCGCAGTAGCAGAAAAATCACAGACTGTCGATGCATGAGCAGAAAAAAGATATATAATTGCAGATTAATTGCAGTGTTATATGCCGGGTGGTCTTGAATGGAAATGTACCCTTAAGGGCCATATTTTGTTATCGTCGTCGTTATCGTGGCCAGTGTGACCGGCCCTTTATACTGTATTGTGGGACAGTTTGCATTGACGAATGGGGATTTCGTGTATAGCGGAAATATGTCCCACACTGCGGTCTGTGGTGACGTAGATTGAAATTCCGGATTTTTTCCAGGGGGAGAGGTTGAAAAAATCACATATTTGCCTAAAAAGTTGACAGGGGACTTGACAAGGGGATTTGTACTCTTACTTCAAGTTGGCTTTGGTGGCGCCATTCAGCCCACATTTTGTTCTTACCTGTAAAGCCAAAAGGGATGCTGGTTGCAACTGTTAGCGTCAAAACAAAACAAAACAAAACAAAACAAAACAAAACCAAAAAAACAAGGCAACAACCAGGAGAAGGGGTTCCCACCCCATGCACCCCTCGAGTCCCAGATCCACCCCTGATGGAGGTGATGGTTACGATAGCGATGATAGTGACAGGGGAGGATCCAAGATTGTTTGCAGAGGGGGGGGGGGGGTATTTTTTCGTACATTTGCCCAAAACATTTACTCCCAAAATGTTTTGCCTGCGAACAAAATTTTACAAGCGGAGAGGGGGGGGGGGGGGGCTGTCAACAAAATAGAAATGCCGATCTCTAGTACACTGCAAAAACTGTGTTTAGCAAATTATTCAACAATTTTCTAAACACTTTCTTGTTATCAGTTCTTAACATGTTTAAATACAATACTAAACATGTTTAGAGAGTTGACGGATAGTGTTTAGCCAATTGTACATTTGTTGTTTATAGGAATTAGATATGTAATGTTTAGCTTCTAAACTGATAGCACGATTGTGTTTAATTGCTCAACACAGTTTGATTGTATCAAATGTCATGACAATTCATCGTTTGACCTTCCCCAGATAGTTCTCAAACCAGTTTGGGAACATTCTGATTTAGATGAGATTGATATTTGTCATCAAGAAGACACCAGTAATGTTGAGTCTAATGTAAATGTTGTCAGAAATACTCGTTACAAAAAAGGAAATCGAGAAGTAAATGACACTGACACTTTGGATCTAAATATACCTATTTTTCCAGGCGAACTGAAACTTGATAAGTTTAAGGAAGCCTTGCAAAGTGCTAACTTTGCTGTCCCAATGATGGCATACATAACAAATGATAAATTGCCAAATGATGGCAATGATGCTGAACATGCCAAGGATTTATTGTTACAGGTTGATCAATACTTTGTCCATGAAGGTCTTCTGTACAGAGAATGGTATGTAAACGGGAAGAAAACCATCCCTGCTCAAGTTCTCGTTCAGCTGTATATACCGGTATGTTTTGTATAGACAATGTATTACAAAATGTTCACGATCATGTGTTAGCCGCACATTTTGGTTTACAAAAGACATACCACAAAATCCGACAACGGTATTTTTGGAAGAACATGTACCGAGACATCGATAATTGGGTTCGCTCGTGCTACTCGTGTTCAAAACGAAAAACGCATAGACATAAAAGTCGGGCTCCACTTGAAATAATGGAAGTCCCCGATGCTTTTGAACGAGTTAGCATCGATGTTCTGGGCCCTTTGCCAATAACCACATCGGGTAACCGGTATGTACTTTGTATAACTGATCATTGTACTAGGTGGCCTATTTTAATTACATTGCCAACTATTGATGCAGCAACCATAGCAAGTGTATTGTTTGATTCTCTAATCTGTGAACCTGGTTGCCCGGTTACATTGTTGAGTGATAGAGGTGCGAATTTCTTAAGTAATATTGTGCGTGAAGTTTGTCGAATCATGCAAACTGAGAAATTAAATACTTCTAGTTATCACCCTCAGTGTAATGCGGTGCAAGAACGGTTCAATTCGGTAAAGGGCCTGTCACACCTAGCCGATTTGGCTCGCCGGAGCTATACCGGAGCAAAAAATTGGCGATTTTCGGGGATCGGTACTAGTACGGCAGCGCAACGGTATCACATCGCTAAGAACGGTAGTACATCGTCAGAACATCGGCGAAAAATTTAGCAACGGCAGGCGACGATAGAAATGTTTGAACATGCTCAAAAATGTCTAACGTTGCGCTGCCGGAGCGAGCAACGGGACTACAACGGCAGTACAACGGCAGTACTCCGGTATGGCCTCGTTAATGTCGGTAGAGCACCGGTAGCGGCCCGTAATGGATCGGCGGCTCACCGGTGGCCTCAATGTGTACCGTACTGGTACCGATGTGATACCGTAGTCACTACCGAATACCACCGAAGTAGTACCGATGCGCCGCCGATGTGATACCGGAGCAACGGTATCACTCCGCTATAGCTCCGGTCAACGGTGGCACATCGGTAGAACAACGGCGGCGCATCGGTATAACATCGGCGGCGCATCGGTAACACTAAGGTGACAGAAAAGTGGTATTCGGTAGCACATCGGCTCTTATATCGGTAGGACAACGGTATAGAACAACGGTATCACAACGGGAATGCCGGTACTACATCGGTATTGCTACGGCCAATTTTGATTTTTCAAGTGCTTTCTCGCCGGAGCTCCGCCGATTTTCTCGCCGTTGTTAATTTTGTGCTCCGGTTTAGTCCCGGCGAGGTACATCGGTAGTGTGTGACAGGCCCTTAATACTTGACACAGTGACACACTATGTGAATGAATTTCAGAATAATTGGGACATCTATATTCCAGCTATACAATTTGCATATCGCTCTACTTCAGCAAACAATTCAGTTGGGTTTAGTCAATTCTTTCGTCTTTATGGTAGAGAGGCAACATTGCCAATGTTTCTCTCTTATAAGTAATGTCAAATACACAGATAAAACTCTACGTGATCATATACACGAGTTGATTTCCAAATTACACGTTTTCCGGGATGTTTCTAAACAATATATGGAAGAGAACCAAAGAAAAATGAAAGAGAAATATGACGAAAGTGCTAGAGAAGTAGAATATCAAGTTGGCGATCTTGTTTGGATTTACTTTCCTGTGACACAAAAAGGATTGTCCAAAAAACTTAGTAAGTTCTGGTTAGGACCGTATCTTTTGGTGAAACAGACAGGCCCAGTTAATTTTCGTGTAAGGAATTTAGAAAATAGAAAATTGTTATCTTCACCAATACATGTAAACCGGAATAACCTCAACATTTTAGAAAGAGTAAACATTACCAAAATGGGAAAAAAGACAAACATTAATACATTTAAAAGTATATGTAGTTTGAAGAGCTTCCCCTCGTTCAGAAGAAAAATCCTACGCCCACCATCAGTTGCACACGCAGGATTTCAAGAGGGGAACCCTTTTTTTCATTGTTTTTTCTTTCAAAATGTTCCAAAAAGATTGCCCCGAAAGTGTCCACCCTGAAAAAATAATTTAGAAAAGCGGGTGGAGGTCCTGAGTCGCCATTTTCTGACGTTGGTTTTATGCTACTCGGATATGCCACATACATATCATCACTGACCCGTGCAACAAAAACGAGAAAGAAGAAAGCAAACATGGGGGAGGCTTAATGTGTTAATCCCCCAACCACCCCCAGCACTTTGAGCGCGCTACGCCACTGCGCATTGCTGCAGGTGCGGCCTTCTCGGAAAAAACAATCATAGACAGTCAACTGAAATCTAAAATGTATAAACCCCATTTGTGTTTCACTTGTAGCTGTTTCATTTGTGTTTCAAGAGCATATAGACATGCTGAAGTATTGCCTTCTGTTTATTATCGCCTCATCCCCGCTTCTATACTGATCTATTTTACTTTTCTGTATTTCTATTTTGAAAAAAGAAATCTTGGTGCATTTTGATGTCTTTGCAGCAGATTTGCTCGCTCAATTCATCATATCGAGAACAAAAACTTGCAAATGCTGTCGTAATCATGCACAAATCCCCAATCACTCATGCGAGATCTCCATTAGGCAAAGTGACATCCAACTAATGCGACTGTTGAAGTAATAATACCATATCCTCGGCAACTGTATCAGAAATGTTGCGGGATACATGACTGTACATAAAATGCATTTCCTGTATTGGATTAATACCTGTAAATACTGATGCACTAAATGTTACAGTTTTTCCTTATCTGACTTTTGTTCACCTTCAACTGCTTTTTACCTTCAACTGCACCCTAAGAAGGTTTCGATTCCATTAGCAAAAGATAAAATCTGTTGCAGTTGGGATGAATCAATTTAGGAAATGTTTTTTGTTCAGAAGTCAAAAATCCATAATGCCGTTATAAAGCAGGGGTCACGCCCCAACTTTACAACACAACGTGGGAATCCACAGAGTTCTTGTTTCATTCCTGCACGGTCTTAAGGGCCGGTCACACTAGCCATGATAACGATGACGAAAACGATGCGAATGGTGTGTGGAACGCGCGCGTATTACACGCGCGACAATTCCACCAATCAATGGTGTTTATTCTCACCGTTTTTCGTTATCGTCGTAGTTATCGTGGCCAGTGTGAGCGGCCCTTTAGCCATGCGAATGCGATTGGCCTACAAGGTACAGTTGGTCGTTCCAGACTATTTTTCCCCTTTTGGCCTACTTCGGTAAAACCTTCGATCGTGTGGCTTGCTATCTGCCTATGATGTCGAGATTTGGGCCCAATTTCATAGCGCTGCTTAACGGTAAGCAGAAAAGTTGTGCTAACTATAGCAGGAAAATTTACTTAAGCATTAGCGTATTTCATGGCTAAGTCGTGCAAACGCTTGCGTGTGCATGGGGATGTATATTGTTGCCTTACTAATTTAAGCAAATTCTGCTTCCGAAATTAGCCGGCTCTTGACAGTACTTACTGCTTACAGTCTCTATGAAATGGGCGAGGGTTCCGTTAGCAGAAAATCGTGTCTTAAGTAGCGCTATCATAATTATGGTTGTTAATGTTATGCACACGATTTCCTCTCAACGGAACCTCCATCCGTACAGACGGAAAAGAGCTGGTTAAATTCAGAATTTCACAACAATAGAAGTCTCCATGCGCGCAGGCGGTAGCACGACTTGACCATGAAATAGAGCTTAAGCTAAAGCATTTTTTCTGCTCTACTTTTCTGCACAGGTTTTCTGCTTAGCGTTAAGCAAACCCATGAAATTGTGCCCAGGTCTGCTTTTATAAACCAACCTGGTGGATTAAGGCGAGTCGATTGATTCCTTCGGATTTCGTTTCCAGAACCGGTTGACCTTTAACCAATGAAGAAACCGGGCTATAATTATGTAAGTGGCCTCCCCTATCCTTTCCTCAAAAAGCTGTGTACCATGTTTCCAAGTCCTCATTGTTTAAAAGATTCAGATTTCAAATTCTCAAAGCACCTTCTTGTACAATCCCGATGAAATCAATCTATTTCGCGCAAAAACTACATTTGCAGTTCGAGACCCCAGTTTCTGAGGACACAAATTACCATACTTTTAAAACTAAGCAAATGTTTGGTCCTATTTTAGAAATGAAGAATTTGTTTCCAAAACGCAATAATCGCCATAAAAACGTTTTGGAAACAAACTCTTATAAGTTCGTTAGTTTTCGTTACATTACAAATACCAAATTACCACCATCTGGGTCAGAGGTTAAAGGTTACAGGTTCAGTCTATGGGATATTCTCATGGATTGATGCTAGTCATCCTCGTCTGAATCAGCAAGGCCGGCTTTCTCGGCATCGGCCTCTGCCGGCTTGGAGAAAGGATTTTTTTCCAGAAGCCACCCAGGGGCTCTGCCCTCCGGATCATTGTCGGCATAGGCGTTCTTGATGGACGTCTGGAGGTAGCGCAGTAGCAGAAAAATCACAGACTGTCGATGCATGAGCAGAAAAAAGATATATAATTGCAGATTAATTGCAGTGTTATATGCCGGGTGATCTTGAATGGAAATGTACCCTTAAGGGCCATATTTTGTTATCGTCGTCGTTATCGTGGCCAGTGTGACCGGCCCTTTATACTGTATTGTGGGACAGTTTGCATTGACGAATGGGGATTTCGTGTATAGCGGAAATATGTCCCACACTGCGGTCTGTGGTGACGTAGATTGAAATTCCGGATTTTTTCCAGGGGGAGAGGTTGAAAAAATCACATATTTGCCTAAAAAGTTGACAGGGGACTTGACAAGGGGATTTGTACTCTTACTTCAAGTTGGCTTTGGTGGCGCCATTCAGCCCACATTTTGTTCTTACCTGTAAAGCCAAAAGGGATGCTGGTTGCAACTGTTAGCGTCAAAACAAAACAAAACAAAACAAAACAAAACAAAACCAAAAAAACAAGGCAACAACCAGGAGAAGGGGTTCCCACCCCATGCACCCCTCGAGTCCCAGATCCACCCCTGATGGAGGTGATGGTTACGATAGCGATGATAGTGACAGGGGATGATCCAAGATTGTTTGCAGAGGGGGGGGTGGATTTTTTCGTACATTTGCCCAAAACATTTACTCCCAAAATGTTTTGCCTGCGAACAAAATTTTACAAGCGGAGAGGGGGGGGGGGGGGGCTGTCAACAAAATAGAAATGCCGATCTCTAGTACACTGCAAAAACTGTGTTTAGCAAATTATTCAACAATTTTCTAAACACTTTCTTGTTATCAGTTCTTAACATGTTTAAATACAATACTAAACATGTTTAGAGAGTTGACGGATAGTGTTTAGCCAATTGTACATTTGTTGTTTATAGGAATTAGATATGTAATGTTTAGCTTCTAAACTGATAGCACGATTGTGTTTAATTGCTCAACACAGTTTGATTGTATCAAATGTCATGACAATTCATCGTTTGACCTTCCACAGATAGTTCTCAAACCAGTTTGGGAACATTCTGATTTAGATGAGATTGATATTTGTCATCAAGAAGACACCAGTAATGTTGAGTCTAATGTAAATGTTGTCAGAAATACTCGTTACAAAAAAGGAAATCGAGAAGTAAATGACACTGACACTTTGGATCTAAATATACCTATTTTTCCAGGCGAACTGAAACTTGATAAGTTTAAGGAAGCCTTGCAAAGTGCTAACTTTGCTGTCCCAATGATGGCATACATAACAAATGATAAATTGCCAAATGATGGCAATGATGCTGAACATGCCAAGGATTTATTGTTACAGGTTGATCAATACTTTGTCCATGAAGGTCTTCTGTACAGAGAATGGTATGTAAACGGGAAGAAAACCATCCCTGCTCAAGTTCTCGTTCAGCTGTATATACCGGTATGTTTTGTAGACAATGTATTACAAAATGTTCACGATCATGTGTTAGCCGCACATTTTGGTTTACAAAAGACATACCACAAAATCCGACAACGGTATTTTTGGAAGAACATGTACCGAGACATCGATAATTGGGTTCGCTCGTGCTACTCGTGTTCAAAACGAAAAACGCATAGACATAAAAGTCGGGCTCCACTTAAAATAATGGAAGTCCCCGATGCTTTTGAACGAGTTAGCATCGATGTTCTGGGCCCTTTGCCAATAACCACATCGGGTAACCGGTATGTACTTTGTATAACTGATCATTGTACTAGGTGGCCTATTTTAATTACATTGCCAACTATTGATGCAGCAACCATAGCAAGTGTATTGTTTGATTCTCTAATCTGTGAACCTGGTTGCCCGGTTACATTGTCGAGTGATAGAGGTGCGAATTTCTTAAGTAATATTGTGCGTGAAGTTTGTCGAATCATGCAAACTGAGAAATTAAATACTTCTAGTTATCACCCTCAGTGTAATGCGGTGCAAGAACGGTTCAATTCGGTAAAGGGCCTGTCACACCTAGCCGATTTGGCTCGCCGGAGCTATACCGGAGCAAAAAATTGGCGATTTTCGGGGATCGGTACTAGTACGGCAGCGCAACGGTATCACATCGCTAAGAACGGTAGTACATCGTCAGAACATCGGCGAAAAATATAGCAACGGCAGGCGACGATAGAAATGTTTGAACATGCTCAAAAATGTCTAACGTTGCGCTGCCGGAGCGAGCAACGGGACTACAACGGCAGTACACTCTAAAAACACCCGGGTCAGATTTGACCCGGAAAGGATCAGATCTGACCCGGATTCCGGGTCCCAGGGGGCCTGACCCATTCCGGGTTGGCATGACCCGGAGTTCCGGGTCAGAAATTCCTGACCCGGAAAAGGGTCGCTTTTGAACGACCCGGAAAAATGGTTTCCGGGTCAAATAATACTGACCCGGGATTCCGGGTCAAAAGTTTTATGACCCGGAATCTGGGTTTCCGGGTCAATAATTTCTGACCCGGGTTATGCACACATTGACCCGGAAGGTAGGTTGAATTCATGAGATCCGGGTCAAAGATTTGTCACCTTGAATTATCCGGGTCAAAAATCAGCCATTCCGGGTCAGATTTAACCCATTCCGGGTTGAAACTGACCCGGAATCTGGGTCCCAGGGGGCCTGACCCGGCTCGGGGTTGGATAGACCCGGAGTGCCGGGTTGGATTGACCCGGAGAGTATTGACCCGGAGTGCCGGGTTGGATTGACCCGGAGAGCTGGATTGTATTTAGATCATTATGACTAACTCTTAGGTTCCAGGCTTGTCACACTGGTATGGACCCGACTTAAATCGTGGTAACATTACCGACTCGCAAGTTGGAGAGCCTTGTTAACAAGGTAAGAAGAGAAACTAGAAAATAAAAAAGAAAGAAACATTTGATATTTGCCAGTTAAACATCTCATTTTAATCATCTAGGTCAAACGTCTTTGGATTTGAGGCTTTAATTACATTGTACACGTAGTAAAGTTTTATAGTAAGAAATTATCTGGTAAAGTTTGCAGAAAACCTTGTGAAACTAGTGCTCAACATGCAGTAGTAATCAACTGATTGAGAACTAGTTTCACGTGGTGCTATTGCAAGCCTTTGCAGATTTAAAGGTATATTCCTTGTTCTCTTACCTAAATTTCACAAAATGTTGCTGAACTGCTATTTTGGAGCATTGCAAAAGTTATTAGATTTCAGATGAGCCATCAGAGAAAAAAATCTGTCAATGAATGTATTGTGGGACACCATAAATTTCCCACTGCAGATGGATGGACCATTTACGCTCATGCAGCTTATGTAGACTCATAGTTTGAGATGCTCAAAATACCAAAAAGTTTATGTATTTGTTAAAGAACACTTTTAGAAAATTCGTTCAAAGATTTATTTTTGGAAGAGCAGAAATAGTATATCTTTAAACAGTATGGCACAATATAAAAAAGACCTAAAATATTAACCCCAAAACAAGATAAAAAATTACAGCATTCACTAAATGCACGAATTAAAATATGAGAATAAAAGCTGCACTATAAAATGTATTTGGGCTTACCCACATTCATGGGGTATATTTACATGTGAGTGAAAAAAATTATATTTTGGCAAACCGAGAAACGGCAATTTAAAATGTGACTGAAATCAAGAGTGAAATATATCTTTTGATTCGATCTGGATATTTCTGCGGTAATGCGGGTCTGAACCAATTGGCAAGAGTTCAAAAATAATGAAAATATTAATATTGAAGAAAAAAAATTAGGTAAACACTGTTTAATAGGCAAGTTGTCAAATAAACTTACTCATATTGCCCCAATATCAATGGAGTGTACATGTTATTTGTACATGAACATGTACTCCTAATTACTTCTCTATCATGAGCTCTAATCAAGCGGCATATCCAGCATGTTAATGAAATTTAACCTGAACTTTTGACACTGGGAATAGATCATCACCGACATGCTTGTGGTATTTTATAGGCTACAAATCATTTGCCGCAAAATCTCTCAAGTTTTACCTTACATGTTTGGGTTGATGTGCCACTCACATCATTGGTGTAATGAAGACATTTTTGTACAACATCCAAAACAAATTATGGCTCTCATAGGCAATTGTCTCCACATTTTTGAATCTCAGATGTGGTCAAGATTTGCCAAAATTTAATGACAATGTTTATATATTTTATCGTCCTTTTAATTAAACATGAAATTGAATGCACATCCATAGACAGAGTTCACTGATGACATTGCAATGTTTGTAAGTGATTGAAAATCGGTGATTATCAACCAGAGAGGGCCATTCTGCGGGAAGTGTTGGGTGAATCCTCTCAGCCCCTCCCCTACCTCTAGGTACTTGATATAATCACTGATATAATCACTGGTTTTCAGGTTTTTGGGAGCTAAAAAATGTTCTGAGTGACCGAACACACGCAGAGATCGATTTGTCTCCCTTTCCCCTCTCCAAGACCATACACAGCTTTCTGAATGGCTGCCAGGGGGAGGAGATATCCAGTACATAAAAAAGCATTTCAACATACATCTAGTGCCTTGATCATCATCCATATGTGGGAGATTGCATGTTGCTCTACGATGATAAGCGTCTGTTCTGGCTCAAGTCGCTTCCCAAGGACAAGTATAAAGGGCTGTTTCAATGTCGGAGTATCCAGGTACTCGGGGATGTTTCTACCAATCTATAGTCAGAGTACAAACAAAGAAAGATAACAATTGTTATGTAGACCTGTACGCATAAAAAAAGCACACAATTGAACACAATCTTCATCTTTCCTGAGCCATAAACTTTTCTATTTCATATTATTAATTTCATCTTGCAAAAGTCATCTTTAGATCTTTAAAGAGCAACTCCAACGGTTTTTAAAATAGAATTAAATGTTAGTGTTCAATATATAATAAATTACTTATTCAATACAAAATCATGTTTGTTTTGCGTCTCAATTTTGTGTTATTTTGAGAGAAATTGTTACCATTTTCTGGTGGCGCAGTTGAGAAATGAAAAAAACATGTGGTACCGTAGAAAGCCGCACGCGATGTTATTGTTATTTTGCATGTGTACGTGTCGCATTGTTGCATGCTCACTGGTAATACGTCAGAAATGCATATTAATTAGATGTAAATGAGCTTTGACGTCACACTCCTTTTCACGAAACTGGGATAGACTCGCGTAAAGAAAGGCAACAAAAAATGTTTTTTTAAAACAAAAACCGGCATCAAAAATAAGAACATTCACAAGTATCTGTTTCATATCGAAACCTAAGAGAAGTTGGAAATCGTTGGAGTTGCTCTTTAAACATGTTAAATCTATATGGCAGGCCAACTAACACTAGGCGGTTCAAAATGTGAAACGTTAGATAGGATGGCATTAATTTAATTACATATATTGAAGGTGTCTTTAGTATGCCAGGGACCATAGGAGAACTGCATGGCAAGTACATGTACATGTAGCACGGTGAAACAGTCCATCACAACTAAGGTCTTTTCCCCCTTTTCTATTATTCAATGACAACAGCGGCGGAACCGGGGTCCGAGGGGGAAATTTGCACCCCCCCCCCCTTCTGGGCAGTTCCGTATAAATAAAAACAGAAAATAGTAGCAGCCAGCCGGCACCGGCGCTAATTTTGACCCCCCTCAAGTTTGAAAAGTGTTTTGGCGCCGTTGTTCAATGAGCACAGGCATGCAACTTGGAATTTTAAAAAACCCAGGAAATTCCAATCTTTACAAGACTTTATACAGTGTTTTTCAATTTGCAATGGCATAAGTGTAACGTGAAAAACAAGGAAATCAGCTGATCCGAGGAAAAGTTGCATGCCTGATGAGCACTGTACATTCGGTTTGTCTAAACGTTTGTGAATAACACATGCGGTTGGTATTTTAGATCATACCTACTTGATTTTTAGTGCAGATGCTTAACCATCTGGTGTTCTATACTTACCGGTAATACATAAATATTTCTATGTGCAGCTATCAATGAAAAGTTAAAGATTCTTACCAGTTGACGGTCTATAAATGACTTGATGGCGTCATCCCCATTACTCCTGGTGTTCTTCCCTTTCACATCAGTTGGCAATATGCAGGGCAAAACAAACACTGCCAGGTTTTTGCGATCACCCTCTGCAAAAGAATTAGGAAACTAATGTTAGTGCTACTTTTCATGTGTTTGTACATTCCATATGCAACAAATGCAACTCGACCTTCATTACATGGCATGCATGAGTATTGAATTTTTCAGTGCCATATGAGCCAATTGTGGATAAAACAATACTTCCAATGAACTTGATTTTACATGAAGCACAAAGATTCTGTATTACACTCCAAAATTACCAATGACATCAGCTTTGAGCATTGTTAAAAAAAATATTGAGAGCGATTAGATGCACGATACATTTTTGTACCATAATTATCACAAAGAGACTTTATGTTTAGCCTAGAAAAAAAAACGTTTGAGTGAAAAATACATGTACAAATGCAAATTTGTTATATAAAAATAACTCCAGCTTGGCGAGGATGTTGTGCAATACTGGTTTTATATTGCAGGATTTGCTGGCCAATTCTGCTGGTTGATTAAATTACATGTACACACCGATCAAAAAAGACGACATTACCTCCTGTTACAACCTGTTGGAATGTTCAAATACTGTTGCCAGTTAATGTTTACTAGCATAAAAGATTCAAATCCACAAAGTCAAATAAATAGGAAAGGTACACCATTACATGTACCTCATCTTCTTTGAAAGTCTTCAGGCTGGAAACATCACAAGGGGACCTACGTGTGGTATCAGCTCTAAGCAACTCTAGTCTGCACACAGATCAAGAAGCATGAATGAATCCTTGTCCTCCATATTTTCTGTAGAAATAAGACAAATTTCAACAAATTCAGAAGGTTTTACATTGACAATGTTGAACTTGAAATGTTCAAGTTTTTTATAATTATAGCACAGAATTTATAAACGTTAAAATGTTGGCGTTGTGATACTAACGTTACAATCCTAAATGACTTCACTTCAACTATACTGTCCACAGAATGTTAAAAAAACAGGGAAGAAAACCGATAAAAATACAGCCAAACGTGAGCGAAAACTGCATCACACACGTTTTGGGGACTGTAAATGGTACCTAGACCACCCGTAACTGATAAACATTACACACAAAATTCGGGGCCAGGCTATTTGCAGATTTCGTTGCTTCCCATAAACTCCTTTTCTCTTTACGCAGTCAAAGCAGGGAACCAGTGCATGCTACACATTTGCGGGTTTTTTGTGTCATGATAATCGGGCTGTCAGTGTCACATACAAAACAAATGACAAATCGTGCACCATGTATTACGTTTAGCCCTCATGCACCCTTTGTAAGTTATACTTATAAAATGTATTCGAGTGGAGAATGTTTATACCTTCATACATCACAGTTAAGACTTTGGCATGACTGTACTGTAGTCAGTGTAGAGATCACAGCGAGTTTAGTACGCCGCGGCATGGTCATGAAAATGGTTGATTTAAAACAGCTTCATCGTATGTAAAGCATCAAAAGTGATATGTTTGACAAAACTAACATACTGACGCTATCTTACCTTCAACTTTTTCCAAGTAGCGTTCAAAGAATTCGGACATCATCGGGTGATCCTTTGACGGTTCTTGCCAGCATCGAAGTTTCAAAGTCAAATGTTGGTACAAAAGTCGCGCGCACGATACGAAACGTAAAACGTGGCATACCGGCACTGCACAGTGAGGTCACATGATCAACCTCGTCCAATCATTCAAGTTACATGCTGCAAGCTCCACTGGTACCCTTCCATGTTATTTCATGACTACTAACCCGCTGCATGGGGACCAGTTATGTATCCCCATCCCCAGTACCGCTTCCAAGAGGCATACTGCTCGACGTAATGGGATACGAGGTTGTATCGCAAGTAGATTGAGTGCGGAATGGTACATGGTACCTGCGTTATTAAATAACTTAGTATAAAAAAATAATTTTATACAAGTTTTTTTTTAAGACTGCCGGCACTATGCATGATACCATCAAGCTATATTAATTTAAGAGTAGGGAAAGATTTTACTTTAATACCCCCCACCAAAATCCGTTAGAAACAGCAAATCTTGGAAAATAACCATCCATTTGTGTTCATAATTGTATAAACACTTGGCACAACCTTTAATTTTGAGAATTTTGTTGGGACATTTTAGTGCACTATAGGGGAAGAAAGTTTGTGTTTTCTGTGTTAGAAGTTCTTGGCAGTTGGCACCATGTATAGTCACTCCAAAGTGTGCACATACATGTTGATTTCTTCCTCATTTTTTACAGATTTTGCTGTAATAAATCTTGAAATAACAGGTTGTGCCACATGTTTAGACAAGATTTTGCTGTTCTTGACCGATTTTGGTTGAGGGTATTAAAGTAAAATCTTTCCATTGCGACTGCTAACACGGTACCCTAGGCTAATTTTGACATAATGTACAGTTTACAAAATTTGACCAGGCAAACATCATCTTGGTGTGATCCGGCATAACCCGGAACTTGACGGGTTAATGATGCCTATAACCTGGCATATCCGGGTCAATTTATCCGGATGACCTGGCATGAAATGACCCAAGCAGCACCTCCTGTTCAAAATTAACCTGAAAACAGGTTAACTATGATTGACCCAGTATCTCAATCCGGGTCAAATTTAACCCGGAAACGGGTTAACGACGACTGGGCATAAAATGACTCGGCTCCTTTGGGTCAAAATTAACCCGGAAACGGGTTAACTATGGTTGACCCGGCATCTCCGGGTCAAATTTAACCCGGAAAAGGGTTAACGAAGTCTGACCCGGCACCGGGTCAAACACGATGACCCTTTTCCGGGTTGTGTTGACCCGGAATGGGTCAAAAAAATCTGACCCGGAGACCGGGTCAAAATTCTGACCCGGGACTTTTTAGAGTGTACAACGGCAGTACTCCGGTATGGCCTCGTTAATGTCGGTAGAGCACCGGTAGCGGCCCGTAATGGATCGGCGGCTCACCGGTGGCCTCAATGTGTACCGTACTGGTACCGATGTGATACCGTAGTACTACCGAATACCACCGAAGTAGTACCGATGCGCCGCCGATGTGATACCGGAGCAACGGTATCACTCCGCTATAGCTCCGGTCAACGGTGGCACATCGGTAGAACAACGGCGGCGCATCGGTATAACATCGGCGGCGCATCGGTAACACTAAGGTGACAGAAAAGTGGTATTCGGTAGCACATCCGCTCTTATATCGGTAGGACAACGGTAGAACAACGATATCACAACGGGAACGCCGGTACTACATCGGTATTGCTACGGCCAATTTTGATTTTTCAAGTGCTTTCTCGCCGGAGCTCCGCCGATTTTCTCGCCGTTGTTAATTTTGTGCTCCGGTTTAGTCCCGGCGAGGTACATCGGTAGTGTGTGACAGGCCCTTAATACTTGACACAGTGACACACTATGTGAATGAATTTCAGAATAATTGGGACATCTATATTCCAGCTATACAATTTGCATATCGCTCTACTTCAGCAAACAATTCAGTTGGGTTTAGTCCATTCTTTCGTCTTTATGGTAGAGAGGCAACATTGCCAATGTTTCTCTCTTATAAGTAATGTCAAATACACAGATAAAACTCTACGTGATCATACACGAGTTGATTTCCAAATTACACGTTTTCCGGGATGTTTCTAAACAATATATGGAAGAGAACCAAAGAAAAATGAAAGAGAAATATGACGAAAGTGCTAGAGAAGTAGAATATCAAGTTGGCGATCTTGTTTGGATTTACTTTCCTGTGACACAAAAAGGATTGTCCAAAAAACTTAGTAAGTTCTGGTTAGGACCGTATCTTTTGGTGAAACAGACAGGCCCAGTTAATTTTCGTGTAAGGAATTTAGAAAATAACAAATTGTTATCTTCACCAATACATGTAAACCGAATGAAGTTTGCTTATGATAGATACGTTCGCCCTAATAATGATTCTGTCTCCATTGATCCTGACCAACGAGCTTTCGCTGATGGTTTAGTGCAGGAAGATTGTCCTGAAGATTCGTTTATTCCACCCAAAGCAAAACATAAAAAAGTCAAGTTCAGCTTATTCCTGGAATGCAACCAAACCTTGAAGAAAATTGTGTTGAATTGGAAATATAAAGGATAATAAGAGGCAGATATAAAGATTAAAGACAACGTTTTGCAATATCTGGTAAAATGGCGACATTTCCCAAAGTCTCATAATTCATGGGAGCTTGTTGATAATTTAAATCGAGTTGCCCTGGAATATGTGAGAAATAACCCTGTTCGAATAAGTGGTAAAATATCTTAACATCTGTTTTGTAATATTGTTAAAGATACAAGAATTACAAAAGAAAGGAACTGTAATTGAATTATTTGAACTTAAAATGTCATGCGTTGTTGTCGACGTTACCATTATAATGAGCTCAGTCCAGATAATATTGTATTAAATTATACGTTGAAAGAAGTGACCAGTTTTCAGACGAAAGGGCACCCAAGGAAAGAAGGATGGTGTGTATCGATGAGCAAGTGAAGCATAATGTAAACGGGGATGAAGTGATACAGCCTTCTACCTTGGATGGGATCTACCGCCCGTAGATCGAAGCCTTCAGCTACGTTTAACTACCTTGGACTGAGGACCACTTACTACAGGATTGATGACTTTCACGTGACATAATTGTATTATTTTTCTTAAAAAGTAATTATAAAAAAAGTGTTTAAATTCAGAACAATAATTTTAAATGAATTGTCGGGTGCCAATTCAGTAAGAAGGGGCGTATGTTGTGTCGTATTCTTTAGTTTAATATGTTAATTACGTACCTGATGCTGTACACTCGCCTGATGTCGTACACTATTACAAGTTACGTAATTTATATGTTAATTACTTACCTGGGGCCAATTTCATAAAGCTGTTAAGCACAAAAATTTGCTTAGAATGCAAATGCTTCCTTGATAAAAACTGAATTACCAACCAGATTTCCATGCGTGGAATATTGCTTTTGACTGGTATTCAGCTGTTGTTTGCTTAGCATGAAAATTACATGGACTTTTGGCTGGTAACCTGTTTTTACTAAGCAAGACATTTTCATGCTAAGCAAATGTTTGTGCTTAACAGCTCTATGAAATTGGCCCCTGATGCTGTACACTCGCCTGATGTTGTACACTATTTCCTATATATAAGTAGGCCCTGTGCCTTTCTGCAATTGCGGTTGGTTCTCCGGCGTGGTGCCGTGTGCACCTCCTTCATTTTACATATTCCTTTGCGTTGTACTGTATATTTTTGATGTAGTGAATAAAATACTCTGGACCCAAAATTGGTGTAACTCATTTAGTTTGATTCCGTTCGTCCTGGTACCTCATCAGGTAACAACATAATAAATGGACCAGTTACCGCTGTTACGGTATATACCGATATAAGAAACGCAACAATGAAAAGAATAAGAAACTCCTCAAAAAAGTTCGGAATTTTTTCCCACTCATTTATATCTCGGTTATTTGAGACCTGTTTGTATCGTGTCGCATATCAGTGAAAGGTTCATTCATTCCCCTTCACAACGACACCACATTTGTAACAATCACTTGCTTCACGGCTGAGTACCTCTCCTGTGAATACATGTGGGTCTCAAACAGAATGTGCCAAATTTGCCATTATCTGTGCTCAACAGAACAACCAACTGTGTCAGCAACCAGGAATAAAGAAGACATATTGGCAATTTGACACTGTATTCATTACACAAACAACAGTCACTAACATCAATAGCGGGTGGAAGAACCATACGCAGCCACAACAGCCTGGCACCACCTCCTCATGCTGCTCACCAGTCTTCTTGGGGTGTTGTCTTCTTGGGACGCCCACTTCTTGGTCTGTCCTTGACATCACCAGTTTCACGTAATTTTGCTTTCAATTTGGAGATGGTACTAGGGCTCACTCCAAAAATGATACCCTGCACGATATGGGGGAAAAGGGTACCCCCCTTTTATCCCTATACCCTAAGCACACTCCAGAGTATTGTTATCTAACACATCCCCCTAGATTTCTGAATAGAATTCCTGAGATTCCGGGAACACAATGACCAACACAAAAGAGGGGGGGGGGGGGGGGGTCCCTTTTCCCCCATATCGTACTTCATATGCCAAAAATTGCCGCAACTTGGTTCTGGGGAATACCAGCTTGAAGCTGCCCTATAGCACGAGCCTTCACCACGTTGGATAATCTTGGCATGATGATGCTTGGATTAGACACCAAATGACCACTTTGAAAAATGACCAGCACCAAAGACTCACTGTACATTCATCGATGTTCAACCACCTGTAAAACTGCTAATCCTGTACTGGCACTTTCTCATTCAAAACAAATCCAATCCCCTAAACAACTAAAAACAACAAAAGAAAGATTTAATATGATTTTTTTGTATTGTTATAATTGTTGATTAGCTTTGTATTGTGTTATTTTTTGTTATCATTCTACAGGACATTGATGGAAAACAGCCTATGCTGACCGAGATACAAATAAGTGGAAACAATTTCCTAACTTGTTTTGAGGAGTTTAGTATGAAAATGAGTAGAAAATACCGGTGACCTACTTGTAAAATGAAGATGACCAGGATAATGAAACCGATTCGGTTCAGTCTGGTCGTAAAGTATTCCATGAGAGCCTGTTTACAACCTCGTTCGTGGAGTGTGAGCCCAGTACGGTAATCGTAGTTGAAATGTTTGTTGTTGTCTTGTACGTGGTGGTGGATGCAGGGCCGGAGAGTGGCTGGGTTGCAGCAGCTATACGGGGCATCATCATTCAGGTACCGCCCACCCGTCATCTTGCTGGGGACGCAGGGCGGAAGAAACCACAAGGGGAAAACGTTACGAAGCCCATTTCATGGACCTGCTTAACATACAATTTTGCTAAGCTCTGAAATGACTTGAGTAGCAAGAGCAGGGCCCGATTTCTTAGGGTTGCTTAACGGTCAGCAGAAAAGTTGTGCTTAAGCGCTGCGTTACGGCTTAAGTCGTGCTAACGCATGGAGATTTCTATTCTTGCAAATTATAAAATTGAAGCAAATTCTGCTGCTGCAGGTTGCGAGTTTTTCCTGTGCTTAAAGGTTACGGTCTTTATTAAATTTCCGTTAACAGAATATATTGTGTTTATCACCCCTTAATGAAATTGGGACCAGGTTACCAAAACCTGCCAAAATGCAAAAATTCTATAGTGTGAATTGCTTTGCAAAAGAATTTGCCGTGTCAGCTCCATTAAATCGGCCCCTGTTTACACTTTATACTCAGTAATAATATGCTGCAAAGATGATCCAAAGATTACCCAGCAATTATAGGTTTTCCCGGCTATTCTAAAAGTTTTTATACTCGAATTCACATTTTGTAATTTTCAAATGCGTTCAAATTCGATTTAGCGCACTTGGGCACATATTTTCGGCGAGAAGTATTCGTTTCGTCTAGACGCCGAAATTCGTATAAATGCCACACAGCTTAATAATAAGTTTGTTCAATTTCGTAAAACTTCATTGTGGCATTTTCCGTAGAAGGCATAAAGGTCGCAGATGACGATAATTGTTTGGTTTCTTATTTTCTTTCCTTTCTTGTCTTTCCTTATTATTGATAAAAGTCTTGAGTCTTAAAAAGGGGGCGGCAATCTTCAAAAAATGCCTGTCAGGATCTAGAAATAGAAGTTAAAAATGGCCTCTACCATCCCTTTTGGATGAAAAAGAAATGGCACTAAAATGTGTTCTATTTTCCTTAATTTTATGTTAGGGCGACACATAATGCTACAAAAGAGTGGGTTAGGGAGACAGTGTTGATTAGGGCAACATATAACACTCGTGTCGCCCTATTGAGGTTATTATTAAAAACAAAATGGGGGGGGGGGGGGGGGTCTTTGTTTTGTTTTTCCCCGTACCTTGCAAGATCACCGCTCAAGTAATCGGTACCAATCCACTGAATGGCAAACCAGTCCTCGTACCCGTTGTTACCACAGCAGTCGAAGTCGATCTGCAGTTGGTTCATCTCGGTTTTCACCGTTTCGTTACTCTAAGACAGTAAACAAAAATGGACACTGGACTCATTGCATGAAGATATATCAAAAACTGCAGAAAATAATAAACATTTTGATTAGATAATTCACGACCTTTACAATCTTGTTGTTTACTAGGACTTTCAGTTTGAAATAATGTAAAGTACGGGTAAACGGGCCCAATTTCATAGGCATGCCTAGCACACAATTGTTCTTCTAACGGATACTCCGTCCATTTTACACAGACCATCAGCTTTAAACACAAGAAAGCTTGCTAACTTCAGGGGCAAAATTTGCTTAAGCAGTATGGGCCGCCAAATAGGGCCAAAATTAACCAAATTCGAAAAGAACAAACAATCCCAAACGAACGAAAGACAAACCAAAGACCAAAGGACAAAGCAGCAATCATGGACGGCGATCCCGGGGGGACGGGGGGGACACGTCCCCCCCCCCCCAATATTTATTTTGTGGAGGGGGGACGGCTATGGCAGTGTCCACCCCCCATATTTTGCCATGGGTCATTGACTTTTACATGCACCAGACTCCACCAGTGTGCACCAAAACACAAACATCAGCACACATTTTCAAAAATTTCCCAGAAGACACAAGAGAAACCAAAAACAAACTTTCCGATTACATGATCTATAATAACAGTTGAACTGATTGTGCGTTCTTCCGAAAAAGTATTGGTCCGGGATGGATATGTAATCTTCAATATTTGCTGTTTGTATTTCAAGAAGTAAGTATAAAGTTTACCATTTTTTAGCATACACCTAGTACTTCGTACGTGGTTAAATACGATTTGAAGCTAGGCTGGAATTGCGGGTAACACCATGTGAAAACAAATCTCACTCATCCTGGTTCTTTTCAGAACCACACATTTTCCCAGAAGAGATTTGTTTTCGCATGATGTTACCCGCAGTCTTTATCGTATCGTACGTGGTTGATAACAATAAAACATATTAAACAAATACAATAAGGGTGGCATAATTGCAGAACTAGCGCGTAAAAGCTGTTATTGGTTGTGCGCTTTTTTTCTCCGTCCCCCCCCCCCCCCCCCAACCTTGACGAGAAATCGCCGCCGCTGGCAGCAATTAACGGACAAATACTAACAAATGACGACGAAACACCATCAAAGATGGACAAAACCACACACAGACGAGGGAGAATTCGTAAAGAACGAAGGACACGGAATTAAGAAAAATGAATTATAGTAACAAAGAAAGATCAGTGCGAAAACAAACGAAAAACAAACCAATAATCAAAGGACATCACAGCAGCAACAAAGAACAACGCAGCAATTATAGGACAAGCACCAACAAACGAAGGAAAAAAAGTAAGAAAAGACAAAAATCAGGAAGGAGGAACAAATTTGTAAAACATCGGACATAATATCAAAGAACGAACTGGCACCAACAAAACAGTGCGCAACTATGAAAATCTCCACGCAGTCATGCAAGCACGACTTGGCCGTAAAATACCGTAACGCTTCAACAGGCAAAATTTGTCTGCTATGTTAGCACAGCTTTTCTGCTAACCATTAAGCAACCCTGTGAAATCGGGCTCAGGTATACACAGCCGATGTGAGTGTTTCGAAATAAACAAGAGAAATACATTACATATCAGCTGAAGTAATGTTCTGCAACTTTACTAGGGTGAAATAACCATAGGCTTTGAGAAAGTACCTATTAAACTGTATGAATTGACAATTTCATCATGGTCACCTATTAATAGTGTGTATATACAGTATGGCTGTACCTTTTCAAGGGTTTCCGTTCGCAAGTAAAGATACAAACTATAGGGCCCATTTTATGGAGCCGCCTGTAATAACATATTGCTTAGTAACTTATTCTGTAAAAATCCACGGAGAACCAGTTTACGAGCAATATGCATCAGAATGCAATTCTGGCTGGTAAGCTGGTTCACCTAAGCAAAGCGTTTCTATGCTAAGCCCACTTTTGTATAGCTTAGCAGCTTCATGAAATTGTAGTCAGACCTTGTAGTGTTCCATGGCTTTGATCAGTCCACTATGGAAGGATTTGTGAAGATGATAGCGTTGCGCAAAGGACATGCATCCCGCTACAAAGATGGATAGATTAAGCACTAGGAAGACCAGTAGATATGGAACGAGGAGCGACTTCAGTTTTTCCCTGCATGACAAAAAAATAATTGTAACAATAACGTTTCAATAGTGAATAATTGCAGAAGATTGTAATATCGCACTTATAAAAGTATGCAGTTGATAGGTAAATTACCACAAGTATAACCATCAGCAAAAACAAGATGATTGTTTCCCCGTACCACGATTTCTCAGCCCGAAGTTCAGTATTACTATGTTCGTTTGTCAACTGTTTTCATTAATTGGCTTAAACTACATCATTATCATTGTACCTAATTGTAGACTGAGCCCTAGCTGAATGTAGCTCCTTCCAATTAAAAATGTTGCCCGGGCCCTAAAATGTAGCACAACACCTAAATGTAGCCCGAGTCCAAAAGCACGGAGCACCGTACCTAAATGTAACCCAAGCTATAAGTGAAGTACCGAGTATGTACCTAAATGTACCCCGAGCCCTTAATGTATAGCAGCCCTGTTCCCCAGGCTATAGGCTACAGCTCTGTGTAACCTATTATGCGAGGTACCGGTACATTTAGGTTCTGGGACTACACGTCAGGGTTCAGGCTACATTTAGGTACAGGGTTGGGGTAACATTTAGGCGCGGGCTATATGTCTCTGGGGTTGGGCCTCGGAGGCCTCTGGCTACTTTTAGGTGCCTCCCACGGACTTTTACCTTCGAGATATATTGGCTACACTTTCACACAGCTTGCCCCCAGCCAGGTCAATGACTGTGGTAAAGGTTCCGATAGCAATGAGCATCAAGGGCAAGAAATTTCCATCGTATCCTTCGATCAAATTCACCTGTAAACAGAAACCGGTTTAAACTCTGGATAAAGAATGGACATTCAAATCTTGACAGTTTTGTGTCCGGAATCAAACAAATATACAACGAAAAACCAACAGCCAACCAACAGCCAACAATCAACCAACAAACAACAAACAACAAATGTAGATTTCTACTGTTTCTTTGTTAACAGCCAGTCATGCAAACACCTTAACACAAAATAACAAAAGTATTCTGGTTCCAAACATTGCATTGACGTCATCACTTCGGTACTCGATACGACAGGTTCCATACTTCATGCGAATGCGAATGCGAAGCGAATTTATGACGTCAACGCCAAATATTCGCACTGCGAATTTGCAAAAGTTGAACACATTTCAACTTGTGCGAATCTTCGCTGCGAATGTTTTTTTATGATGTCAAATTCGCTTCGCATTCGCATGAAGTATGAACCGGGGTTTAGCCTGTGAACCTATTATTGCATATTCATGTTTAGTCTGACTGCCTCCAGAACTCCATCCAGGATACTAATCTTGCTGTAATTTGGCTTCATGGCTCCTAATGTGCCGTGTTTCCTTAACGACGCACGTATGCGCAGAAAGTGAAATTCTTGTCTTTCAAAATATCCGTGTTCATAAATCTCGAGTTTACCGAATTTTCTTTTTACACACGCGTAGTTATAAATGTGAATGGAGAACAATAATGGCTAATCATAATCATAATGTGTCATAAATTCTTCGGTATTTCTTTAGATTTGGGGGGGGGGGGGGGTGGGAGTCATGCGCAATAGGGGGACCCTCGGCCCGGTTTTTGTTTTGCCCCATTTTCGAACATCACCTTGCCTTCACTTTCAAGATCAAAGAAAAGTGACAATTTGGCGATTGTGTAGTTGCGAGCCCCTTTTAAAGTTTTGGCAATAATGAAGGAGATTGTGGAGTTTAGGACACCCATTTTTTAATTCTTAAAAATAGGTTTTGTTGCTCCAAAGTTTGAAACCTCAAACAACGTTCCTTTTATAATTATACTCACCCTATTTTTGTTCCAAATTTTGAAGAGTGTTTTGGGAGAAAACAGGACTTTTTAAACCTGGTTTTCCATTGGCGAGCATGCGAATCGACACTCACACTGCCGGTATTCTGGACCAATCAGAGAATGGCTTCTAAATAGAACTTTCATCAACCATGCGAAGGTCTACCAAACCGGTTCGGACACTGTCGCCATGTTTGGTTTCAGTTTGTGCGTGGTGTTGCCGTCGTCGGTTTACACCATAATTTCCCTCAAAAACCAAAACCCTTCCCTCTTTCCACAAAATTAATTCGATATAGATATTCAACTTTGTGTCATCGCCATCTACCGAGGCGAGTCAAAAAAGTTAAAAGTGGATTTTCATTCTCTTATAGGAACAGGATCCTGAACTCCGCAATCGCCCAAATGAGAGTCAAGAGGTTTTATCATGATAAATGGCTTTCAACTTAACCGTTAAAGCAGCATTCTCTTAGGCCAAAGACACAATTTTTGTAGGGCCTAATTTTAAAGTTTCTTGGCATAACGTTAGAAAGTGCAATTTTCTTACGCAATTTAAGGTTGGAGTCATGCGAATCTGTGCAGTTTTGCATGTTCACTGTGCATCGTGGTGATCGCCTCCTTTATCAAGTTTTCATGTTGCATTTTTATCATCACTTTCCCAAAAGAATTCTATCAAAAAATCAAAACCCTGCCCTAACGTTATATCCATGACACTTCTGTAGGCATTAAATGTTGCAAACTAACGTTACTAGTTTGATATTAGCCCAATAATCCCGTAAGGCCCGTAACTACACAATAGCCATTTGAGGAAAGTTAAGTGCGCAACCTTTAGCCGACGATTTCACAATACCTTGTCCTGTATGCGTATCCTGATGTACAACCCAATCGAGATGATAGAAAGTCCACAAACAGCGCACATCCAATGTACAACCCATAGCACCGTGCTCAACCTTTGTCGGCCTGTCTCGCTGATTTGAATTGCCAAAACTGCCATGCCATCGATGCCGACACTTTTAATATACAACGGTCCCGGAAAACTATTTCTATTTACATTTTTTCAGCTTGGGGAAAAGACACACAAATCTCAATCGTTTTACGTGGAATCGCATCGTTACGTTATCAGCCATACAGTTCAAATTTACTAGCGTATTCCGCTTCCACACGGTGCGTTTGATATTAACCAATCAGAGTGGGAAAATGGATTGCGTACGTCTGGTTGGTTTTGACGCGCGCGTCATTTGCGTCGCATTCAAATTTATACAATCCGCCAGAGGCAGTGATTCGATTGCAAATGACAGTGAATGAGCAGTTGCGTACCGATATAGCCTATACTTGGCGCATGGAATGTAGTGGAATCGTGCAAAGACATTTGATCATCATTCCTCAGACTTCAGGCCTTTTCACACTAGAGCGCCTAAGCCCGGGACGAACTCAACCTGGGGCGGCCGTGGGGCGAAAATGGCTAGTGTGAAACATCGCATATTCTCATCCCCGTGTCGCCCCGGGGCCACCCCCGAGATTTTGTCTATTGTGAAAAGGCCTTTGGTGAGACGTTAGGTTCGTAACCTGTACTTGCTTGAAAGGAGCAACTTACACCCAAAATAGGATATAGAAGCAGTCTAATTCTTCACCGTATAGTTCCATTGTCTGCCCATACTAAACGCTTAAGAAAAAAAAAGAAACTCGGCGGGTATTCTTGTATCCCTTTTAAATTTTTATTTGCATGTACCATATTAACCCGATCTTGTGAGAGGAGGCCGACACAAGGACACATTTAATCTTGGTTAGTTTTGTATTGGACCTACATATAAAAACTACAACATTTCAAAATTAGGTTCAACTCTGCATGAGTGCATGGTCCAACATTAAATTGATAATTATTGAAAATTGATAATTATTGAGGATTGAGGCACCAGGGTTTAAATGTAGGCTCAATCTCTGATTTCACACCAATTTTTGGTTTTTGAAAGTCGATTCCAAAAGCAAAATGTTTGTCTGAAACATTAAAAGCAGGGCTCAAAATATACACTTGAACCGTTAGCAACTTCCACACGTAAATGGACAAGGCTAAGTTAACGGCCTTATTAATCCCCTGTGGATTTCATTTTATTATTCTGCAAATGAAACAAATATCTTACTGTGTGCTACCTACCAAGGCTCGTTTTAGTCAGACTTGTTAATTTCTCATAAGCTTGAGCAAATACCAACCAAATTGGGCCTGTCCGGTGGTTGTAATCGTTTATTCAACTTAATTCCGTTTAATAAAATAACACTAAAGTATTCGAACTGATTAACTGCGCCTTATTCCCTTAACCACATAAACCATCACACATTTTAAACTGCAATTTCCCTATTATTTCTGTCTTTAGTACAATTTCAGGCAAAGAAACAGATAAAAGCGATCCTCAAATGCCAAACTACCCCTCTCTGTGTACAAACGCTAACCTCTATATCACTCCAAATTATATGGTAATCGTCAGTTATATCTAAAATGCTTATTAAATTTGCCTCGTGTAAACTACAATCGCATCTTTAAGGGGAAAAATGGGACAAAAAGTTAAGATGTATTTCGAATAGGGCGTTTGTATCTGGATTGGTTATTGGTAAACTAAAAACAAAACTCGTTCTCTGCAAGTATGTGAACATAATCAGATTAGAAAGTTACCTCTAAATGTTTATCCGTCGTGTACGTGCTCAACGGAAAATTCTGAAAAACAGTTGTTTACTGCACATCTGCCCAACTGTCTGTGGCCTTCAAATTCGTTGTCCCCTTGCTGAAAGAGGACGTTGATTGCCGAGATAAGTCTGCGTCATTTTGTAGTTTTATGTAGATTGCGTAGATTGCGTAGATTGCGTATTGTAAAATAAAACAACAAATTATTTCTGCCATGAATTAACAAAAAAGCGACCTTTGAGAGCTATTTTTATCAAGTCCACTCCATCTCTCTATAGCACGCTGGTGCCATTTGTCAGAAAGTCGTCGCTGCGGGCAGCAAACAAATCTGACGTCATATCACGAACTCCCTTTTGTGCACTGATCTCTATACACTGTGGATTGGCAGCGCAGCAGTGATTGCCTATGCGTAAATTGAAGCCACCGCGCGGCCATCTTGCTATATTCAAAACAATGGCCGTTTTCCAAGCTCCAGCTCCGTCTCCAACTTCAGCCCATTCACATAAACTACATGCATGAATGCAGTTTGGCAATGGGCTGAATTCGGAGACGGAGCTGAAGCCAGGGGCTTGGAAAACGGCCATCGTGTTGAATATAGCAAGATGGCCGCGCAGTGCCTTCAATCGCGGAGCTTCGCAGCCAATCCAGTATAGAGATCAGTGCTTTTGTGTCTATAGGGCCGTTTTCCAAACCTCAATTTCGTCTCCGTCTTTGGCTTCGTTCATACATGGAACCTCCATGGTTCATGCAGTTTGGCAATGGTGATGGAGCTGGAGTCGGAGCCTAAGCTGGGGTTTAGAAAACGGCCTAGCACTCTAGGCACAAAAGGGGAGTTCTTGTTATGGTGTCAGATCTATTTGCTGCGAGCAGCGATGACTTTTTTACAAATGACACCAGCGGGATATGCTGCGCTGGAGGGGACTTGATAAAAAATAGCTCTTAAAAGTAACTTGTTATTTCATGGCAAAAATAATTGGCCGTTTGATTTTACAATACGCAATCTACATAAAACTATGAGCGTATGTGACGGTCTGAAGCACTTGGACTGCAGTTTAAATGTCAAACATTCCCGTTACCGTGCGTAAAAAATACAGAAAAGCAATTAGAGTATAAAATATACTTTTAAGAATACATGTATACACATCAATCTATACATACATACGTTACTTTCCTTATGTGTAGGCTAATACATTGTTAGTCTATTTTATTATTTTTAGCCACTTTAAAATCAAGTCTACTCTCATTCGAGCATGCGTTCAAATATGGAAGTGCAAACAGATTAATTATAAAAAGCATGCTGCAAAAAGCTGTGTTCAGCAATTACACGTATACACTTTTCTGAACATTAATTGCTATCGGTTTGTAAACACGTGTACATACATCTTTAGTATATTGACAGATATTGTTTAGCCATTGAACATTGATTTTAGGAATTGAACACGTAATGTTTAGCCTCTAAACATGTTTACAAACCGATAGGCAATGTTGTGTGTTTAATTGCTAAACACAGTTTTTAGAGTGTAAATATCAGTGATCATTAATTAAAACACTAACGGCATTGGGGAAAAATAAGAAAACACAAAACTAAGTTACTGAAAAGACACACACACGTCGCGTAAACATTTTTATTCAAATGAGATGCCTTATAAGTGTAACAATAAAGGTAACAATAGGACCAAATGAAATAAAAGTGAAGAATGAAGCAGTTATAAAAGCCGGTGTCAAATGAATATCCGACTCCATGAAAATCGAAGTCCTTTTCCCTATCATTGGTTAAACCCTCTCACGTGACTGGTCACTCATAATTATCTTCACTCGGGCATGCGCAATACTACCAATGAACCAGTATTTCATAGTGACCAAAATCCATGCTACACCGGTCTAGTTATATAGGGTGTCTTTAAAAAAAGGAAACCGAGATTAATCTGTTTATTTCTCAGATACTGCTCAATTTTGTTTAAAATGGTAACCACCATCTATTACTTAATGATGTCCTCTTTCTTATGACACCAAGAAATCCATGCTACCATCACGGATGACTGAGCACAAAGTTTCTTGGGGTCATAAGAAAGAGGACATCATTAAGTAATAGATGGTGGTTACCATTTTAAACAAAATTGAGCAGTATCTGAGAAATAAACGGATTAATCTCGGTTTCCATTTTTAAGACCCTGTAGAGCAAAAGTTTTGTTCTGGTTCCTATGTAATCCATACAATTGCAATGAACCCTGACGGCAAGTACACAATATGGCAAGCCGCAGAATGCAGGGGGCAGATAAGGTTTATGACGTCATTCGACCAAAACAAACAAAATGGCGTCTAAACCGTCGAACATTTCTTAGTATACATTGCGGTTTTTGCTAGTTACAACCGTTTTTGGTAGTTGCAACTTTTTGAAATTAAATTGATATGTTTGATAAATTTCAATTATGGTAACTATAAATGGAAGAATATAATTATAGCTATTTCGCAGACAAAATGGGCCATTTTGTCTAACTCAAGCGTTGAGGGACGTTGTTGAACCCATGGCACGACAGCACGTATATTTGAATGGGCGTGCCATTTTATGACTCCAAGGAGATAGTTTGCGAAGTTGAATCTGGGTAAACTTTGCCGACTATATCCGTCCAGTCACGACAGAGCTTTTCCATATATCGGCAGTGCAGTCTTTGCAGCGCTATTGTAGATATTATTGATTATAATGGAAACCAGAATAAAGACTTCTGTCGGTTCTGTGTCTAGACTTTTATCTTGATGTATGGATGGAGAACAGACAGTAGTATCATAATGCCGAACCCGCTCAGCAAGCCTCCGTTCTGCAACATAAAGATCTGTAGCTCCCGTCCAGTGCGGAACTTGCTCTTGGAAGTCACGTTGGTGATCTCCGGCAGCTTAGATTGCAAGTTCATAAAATAAACGAAAAATCAGTGAGTTTAATGTTTTTAGCTACCAGGTACTCTTTGCTGTTGAGCACATAATTGCTAAGCACAAAAAGTCTGGCTCAGTAAAAACAGGATACCAGGCCCATAGGATTTTCGTACTATAAAGCAAACAACAAGAGTGGCGCAAGCAATCCTGTTTTTATCAAGGAAGAGTTTCCATGCTAAGCAAATTGTGTTAACAGCGGTTCCATGAAATTGATTCCTGATTTAAACATTAAAATGACCATGCAATTAACATCCATTTCAACTTGTATTCGCACATTTAACCACGTTTGACAACAATACGAGCATGATCTAAATTTTCATTTGAAGTAAGCAAGGAACTTTGGGGGTTTTATTTCTTTTAAAATATTTCCAGTGTTCTCATGAAAGAGGGCGCTATTTATTTGCAGACTATTTCAAAACGGCATAATATCAGCACCAAACTCATTCCTCGAAAGTTTTATGGAAATGTTGGTCACAAACGGATTCCAACAGAGTTATATGTGTAACTATAACATGGAACTTTCTGTCCTGAAGAAAAGTATAATTTTTTGTTTTTGTTCTACATAGCAATATATGAAGACGCTATAATTGTGTCTATGTTCTGAAGACAACATCATGAGTTTGGCACATGTTTACGATATCGTGCATTAACATAAAACATTGTTTAATTACTCCCTAGAATTGGTACTGTAAATTTATGCCATAATGGTTTTTCTACATGTGACGTGGAACTTACCATGCCGACCAAGGCGATGTACAGGAACATACCGGCGGCCAGTGCGAATATGTACGGCTCTGCAGATGTGAGTCGACCTACCACGATGCCGACGGCCAGACCACCATAGCAGGAGACGGAAGACAGGAAGTTGAAGCCCATAGCCTGCTTCACTGACAGTCCAGACTTGAGGAGCACTGCGAAGTCGCCTGGAAGGATATATACAAGAATTACGGGATGTTACAAAATGCAGGTATCTTACATGTATACTGCAACAAGTGTACGCGCGTCATGAATGTGTATCGTGCATGATGAGCGCACGAGGTCCCCTCGACAAGTTAGGTAGGTTGATATACACATGTATGCCTATGATATGTACCCTCGGTGGAGGTTATAATGCACCCGAGGCACTAGTTGTAAGTGATCTGTGCAAGATGTGCTTTCATTTTTTTTATTAGCGCCCGCCGAACAAATACAATGACCATTTTGGAGACCGCTAACATAGGGCAAGATAGCTCATGGTAGAACGGTACGGTGTTCCGGAGGTCGCAGGTTCGAATCTCGCTCCTGCTAGTTTTCTTTGTTCACTTTGAAAATTGTTATTTTTTTTTTTTTACAGTGTATGCTGCTAAATAGTTTAAACAAAATGGCAAGTCTTTTTTTTTACATAAAATGGAAAAACAACGTCTTCTTTATGTGCCGTTTACTTTAAACATTTTAAAACATTTCTAGATTTGCAATGAAAAGTATGAAATTTACGGTATAAACTGTCGCAGGGAGGACCCTAGCGCCTCCCCACTCAGACCAACAATCCCAAGGACCACACTAAACACACAACGAAAGGAACAAGAAAACGTAAAGATATTTAATCCTAAACAATTTAATCCTAAAACCGAAATTAACTTAATTATTTACAGTTGATTTAGTTTAATACAATATAAGTTGTCTTTCCTGAAAGAGTTGTCCCCACGATGTGTCGCATAAGCAGGTAGGCTGAAAACTTGGGGTGGAGATGTTCCAGGTAGGTCAGGAAAGGTAGGTAGAAAGTATTGTGCTCTTTCCACAAGTGGGTGTAGGAAGAAGTAGAAGGGACAGTGGTTGTCCAGAAGTCACCATCAGTTTTACGGGAACCAAGGCCTTCGGCTTTGTCCGAGCCTATCCTTAGGTCTGGCGTTCCCGGGAGTTGCGTTGCGAGCAAGGGCGGGCCTCAATCGCCAAAAAGCAGTAATACAACCCTCGCAGGGGAAATTGAAAACATAGGAGAAACACGGGAGATAACCCGACATGCATCCGTCTTTGGCGGTCTCCGACACGACAGCCTCAACGCTGAAGGTCCACACAGGTCTGCAGGCGAATACTCCCCTCCCCTTCGGCGAGACAAGCTCCACACCGGTATCAACAACGCTACTCCACTGACCAAAATTGACACTTATACCCCTCTCCGAATGCCAGTTCCATTCAATTACAGTGCTAGATCTATTAGGCCTATACCACAGGTGTAAAAACGGATCTTCAGACACGAACTCTTACAAAGTTATTGTGATGACAAGCTTCACCCAAAACGCCACCAGCCCGGCGAGTCCGATTTTGGAAGTGATTACGTAATATTTAAAGAATAGCTTTTACTCCACTGGAAGCAGTTATGATACAAAAGACACTTAATTTACTTACAACACTTGCAAAAAGAATAATTTGTACTTCGTTTGCGACACTTCTCCCCCTCAGAAGATTATTCTTTGACAATCGCAACATAATTTATTTGTAGTCACCTATTTCAGTCTTACTTATATGTACATACATGTCTATTCATTTGATCTGGGCATCGGCTTAGGTAGTCAGCTCTGATGTTTCTGACCTCTTTATACCTTTTACAAGGTAACTTGTAAGGTTGCCATTTAATTTGCCCACGCATGTCTACTGTTGATGCGATTCTACGATAAATACACTAGGAATGATGATGATGATGATCCATTACTAGGATGGACTCGGTGCCATACAAATCTACATGGAATTTCTCTATTGCCCACACCACCAGGGCGAGACACTCCCGTTCTATTATGGGATAGGCGGCTTCGAGAGCCAGGAGTTTTCGGCTTGTGTAGTAAACCGTAAATTTGAAATCGCCATGTGTTCGCATCAACACAGCACCCAGTCCGACATCGGACGCATCTGCACGCAACACAATAAATCGGGTAGGCTCAGAATCGGCGCAGAAGCAAGCTGCTGCTTCAAGGTATATTTCCTGGGCATCGTCCCACCGAACTGCATTTGGTTGACCTTTTTTGTAAAGTCAGTGATGGGTGCAGCTATGGCAGCGAAATGTGTAATGAATTTCCGGTAATAGCTGGCGAGGCCCATGAATGATCTGAACGCCCTTTTCGTTACAGGACGCTTAGCATTGAGTACCCGGTTTACCTTGTCTTACTGTGGTTTAACTAGACCCTGTCCAACAGTATGGCCCAAAAAGTCTACCGATTAAACACATATCTTACACTTACTGGGTTTTGCAGTTAATCCTGCATCCCGTAATCTTTCAAGAACTTCCTTGATTGTTTCTACATGATCTGACCAGGTTTCAGTAAAGATCAATTACCCATCGTCAATGTACAGTCGAACCCTAATAATAACAGCACTGTTAATACAACATCCTGCTTATAACAAGGAAAAAATAGGTCCAGAGTCTTTGTTTTTCTTTGTTTTCCATTACTGATAATACAAGGTACCTGTTATAACAAGGTAAATTGTAAAGTCGCAAGGACCTTGTTATAAAGGTGTTCGACTGTAATAGTATTTGCTTGACCTTCCAATGACCTTCGCATCCTGCGAGTAAATACGGCTGGTGCATAGAAGGTTTCACCACACTCAATTTCAAGCTCCATTGACAACAGTGTAAAATCAACAAAGTTCAGGGCCAAATAACCTGTACCCCAGCATCACTGGGGTCTACACAAACAAAATGTCACTTATTGTCTGATCTTTTGTCTTTCCATTTCTTTTCTATTTTGGGGGTGTTAGCCAATTACATTTTTAATTATCGACACAAAACAAACTCACCTCCCAAAAAGTCCTATTTCCCAAGCCGATCAACAGCCATTTTTAAAATGGCATCCCTCCACTTTCTCGGGCAAATAGGACCCATTTTTCAAAAGTAATTTTTATCAATTCTGCACACAGATGGAAGCCCAGAAACCAGGGAGTTGATGCTGGGCTATGTTTACACAATCCCACAATTTTGAGGCACAAACTCTCCTTTTTGATGAGCTAGCGCATAAATTCGGACATGAATTAGTGTTGTGCACCCAGAGGAATCCCACAACGACGAGTTTAGCGCCGATCTGCGCACTTGCGCGTTTGAAAACGAGGATCTCAATGTCACAGTAAACAACTTTATGCCGATCATGCGCCTGCGCTGCCTTATATGGCCCGATTAATAAATCTTCATGCATGAATGTGCTGAAAAGCGTTGTTTTGTTTGCCACTGACATTCTCGCTTTCAACCCGGAAGTGCGCAGACGGGGCTAATGTGAAATTCCTCTATTTACCACGCCAAACGGTAGAACATTTAATTGGTACAATCCCTCTGCAGTTATGAATGACGTTTTTGCTTTTTTGTCACGCACGGTTATAGGTATTTGCCAATACCCTTTTGTCAAATCCAACTTTGAGAAATATTTTCCCTTTCCTACTTTACCGGTACTCATCATGTCTTCAATACAAGGTATCGGTTCGAGGTCGAATTTATGAGGTCCGTCTGGTTTCTTTACAATCACAATTGGTGAAGCATGGAGACTGATTTTTCAACAACAATCTTTTACCGTCTGTTCCATTGAATGTGGTAATGGATAGGCTGTACAACGTGCTGGTTCTGTACTAGTCAACTGTACACTATGCTCAATGAATGTTGTACGACCAGGTACATCAGTGAGGACACCAGCACAATTGTGCAAAAGATCACAAATCTCGGGTTTTTTTTTCGACTTCTGTTCTATTTTCACAGATGTCGACATCCTTGTAACTCTCGGTCTGTTTTAAGGGCCGGTCACACTGCAACGATAAACGATAACGAAAACGAAAACGATGTGAATAAACGCTCTCTATTGGTGGGTGGAACGCGCGCGTATTACCACACGTTCCATCCACCAATAGAGAGCGTTTATTCACATAGTTTTCGTTTTCGTTTTCGTTTTCGTTTTCGTTATCGTTTATCGTTGCAGTGTGACCGGCCCATTACTGAGGGAAAACTAATTTCAATCACGTTGTGCTCATCTTCCTCAATGATACTACGCGCGAACAAGACTATAGCCACCTGCCGCCGCGTACATGATCTCAGCATCATTGTGCTTGTCCTCATTCCTATCAACATATTTCTTTAACAAAATGGCATGGAACGTTTTCTGTTTTCCATTTACCATGATTACATAGTCATGTTTGGCAACTTTCTTTACCACCGCAAATGGCCCTTTCCATTGCATTTTAACTTTGTCATTGACCGTAGGCCGCAACCGTCAGAACTTTGTCACCCACTACAAATTTACGATCCCTGGTTCTTGTATCGTAATACTTGTATCGTTTCGAGGCTTTAGCAAGTTCTTGCCTCGCTAAATCACAGGTTGAGTCTAAGCGATCACGTAGATCTACTTTATATTCGTACATGGTTTTGACCTCTTCTTCACTGTTTTCATGTGTCCATAACTCTTTCAGTATGGCCAAGGGACCTCTTACAGTCCTACCAAACATTAATTCAAAGGGGAAGAAGTTGAGGCTTTCTTGGGGAACTTCCCTATACGCAAACAAGAGTGCAGGTAAGTCCCAATCTTTGGGTCGTTCACAACACATTTTACGTACTAGCATCTTCTTCAACGTACCATTATTTAAACTTCTCAACCAACCCGTTACACATAGGGTGATATGGAGTCGCTGTCATCTGTTTTAAAGACCTACATGTACTTCCTTCATTAACCGATGTGAATTGAATAACCTTATCACTCAAAATTTCCTGTGGTAAACCCATTCGAGAAAACTCAACTAATTATGCCTCAGCCTATACCCAGCACGATATGGGGCAGAGGGTACCCCCTCCTCTTTTTTTTGTCCCTATACACTCTCCAGACTATTGTTACCTAACACGTCCCTGCCTCCTAGACCTCTGAAAAGAATTCCTGAGATTCCGGGAACACAATGACCAACACAAAAGAGGGGGGGGGGGTCCCTCTGCCCCATATCGCGCATCATATGCCTCGGCCACTCGCTCAGTTTCTATGCGGAAAAGTGCCACCGTCTCTGGGTACCTATAGTTGCGAAGTCAATTAGCGTAAGAATCTATTTCCACGCTCAGTTACAGGATCTATGGGACCAACAATATCGACTGCCACCCGTTGAAACGAAGTATCGATTAACGGCATTTGTCTCGACACCCTACTTACACTGCCCTTTGTGTGGGTGTGTTGGCAGATGCCCCAGGAAATACAATGTCTTTGTACATCACCATTAATACTGGGCCAGTAGAAATGGGCTTGTTGTACCCAATCCAAGGTTTTCTTGACTGACCAGCCATTGCTGAAACATGTGCCAGTTCTAGAACTCGTGCTCTGAACTGCCGGGGTACTTTAACTGGTTTTCTATTCTCTATCCTGGGTGATTTGTACTCACGATAAAGTAGGTTATCTTTCATTAACACCCTCCTGTGACGTCACACTATTGTTTTCCCTCTCCATTATTTTGCACGAATGGAGCGCGACGCGCCATTCTGCATTTTACGAATGGCGTGTTGCACTCAACCCCAGTAGGAGATATAGGGCAAAGTGCGAATTGTACAACATATTTTCATTTTTATTTTACTCCCAAACAAATACAGCATTGGACAAATATATGACAATTGATTAGGGTTTACAGTATAATTTTCCATTTACACATTGCCCAAAAATGTATTTATGACACGAATGAATAAATGAATGTGTTTTGAGTTAGAAAAATACTGCAGTCCCTGTCCGAACTCCCCATGTTCCCACCTTGGTGTCAAATGAAACGTTTGCCATTTGAATTCCCCTATTGATATCGTTCAAACTACTTGGAGTGCATAGGATAAAAGAGATTACGTGACCAACATACCAATGTATTGTCAACATTCCTTTACTGGCTTTCTTGATTTTACAAAAACACGACATTCGTTTATACAATAATGAAACATTCTTGGAGGGTGTTAAGACGGTTAATACACTCGGTAGCACGCCGTTCGTGGGTGACGAATGGCCCTCGGGCTGCGCCCTCGGGCCATTCTCACCCACGAACGGCGCGCTCCTCGTGTATTATCCTACTCCTAAATAACGAGTCTCATTACCAGTACCTGTGATCTTTCTATTTTCCTACTTTAGCTAAGTCCCATAACTTTGCTAGACTTGGATCAGTTCTGTGTGGGTTTTCAATTTCACTTCTAGTCGCAGACAGACCAGTACTTTCTGGCAATGCCAGTGGTTTAAAAGAATTATCTGTTTCGTTTTTGAGCCCTCGTTTCTACTGCTGCAACACACTAATCCATGGAATGTTCCTTCCTCCATGACTGATCGTAGTTTGAATTTCAACCTCGTGTACTTTTCACACTGAGCTTTCGAACTTGGGTCTGGGTCGTGATGGTCTCCAACACCTGTCACATTACCCAAAACTAGATCATGGTTCTCCGCACAAAGTGCTTTGACCGACCCTACATAATACGGAGTATCCACATGAATTTTGGCAACTGGAAAGCGGCGGACTGTTCCGCCGTCCAGCATGACAACTTTCACTACCACCCAACATTAAATTTGGTCATCAGTAACCAGGCTCCGTTTCATAACTACAGCCACTGTCCTTAAGAACATCAACCTTATGATTTTCAATGAACCCAGTCAAAACTCTTGCGTCAAGCATGAAGCGCTAACTACAGATAGTGTGTGGCCGCATGGAAGTTTTATATCATCTGCTTTTTGGCCCACGCAGCTGAAAGGATTTTGGCGGGCAGCTGAAAGAATTTTGGCGAAAAGCTGGATTGATTTCCACGCAGGCAGCTCCTCTGCTCATTTTCGCATTTTGTCTCAAGGGCAGCACCTTTGTTGGCTTTGCTTGGCAATTGTGTTGCAGCACGAGATCTATCTCGACCAGTGTTGTAGGTCTCGAGACCGGTCTCGGTCTCGAGACCAGTTTTTCCTGGTCTCGGTCTCGGTCTCGGTACCCTGTGGTCTCGGTCTCAGTCCCCCGTGGTCTCGGTATCGAGACCACCAATATTTTATACAAACAGCACATGTGCCGGGGCACGTTTTGGCGGTCATAACCGGAAACTGGTTCTGTTGTTTCTCTTTGTTTAATCACTTTGGAGATTTGGGGATTCAATTATGATGCGTAATTTTCGCCTATTTCAAATTCCCAAAGAAATCCACCGACAAGAAGCAACCGAACCAATTCTTGGTTCATGGCTGTTTGTGACCGCCAAAACGCACCCCAGAATCGATTACAGCACGCTCGACTCGACATGTATAATTATACATGTCGAGTCGAGCGTGCAGTGTATGACAACTTCTTGTTTACATAATCGATTACAGTACGCTCTACTTGACTAAAGATTTATAAACGTGCAGTACATGACATGATGACAACCTCGTTGCTTTGCCGTGTACGCGTGCCCAAACGTACATGTAGCGCATTAGCTTCATGTATGGGAAGTTGGGAACGACATGCTCAAATACACGAACTACGTGTACATGTATTACGATCAGCGGCGTGTACTCTATACCGCGTAAAGCCATCGTGGTCGTTTCTACAGCTGGACATTGTTTTTTCGAGTCAAGATGTCAATATACATGTAATGTAAACATGTAACCGGATAAATGGTCAGTTAACCGTGTAACCGCAGCCTTATTCTTGATGGTCAATAAATACGGTTTACTTGTGCATGTACATGTATACTCCTTTGCACGTAATGCATGAGGAAATTTGTGATCTTTTTGCATTATTTTATTATGTAAATGACATCCAAGGTCTCGAGGTCTCGGTCTCGGTCTTCCATGTCTCGGTCTCGGACCATCAGGTCTCGGTCTCTGTCTCCGGGGTCTCGACTACAACACTGATCTTGACATTCTCGCGCCATATGCCCTCGCTTGCCGCATAACACCGTCTAGCCTAGCTATCAGTACTTTGTGCACGTATGTTGACGTATCTCCTGAAAACTATGACAGCAACAGAGGAAATCAACAAATACCATTATGCCTATTCAAACGCAAATAAGCACCTCATTGCTTAAAAAAAGAAACTGATCTGACGTCACTTGTACTGTAAACTGTACATCTGCACAATGAGCAAAACTAAGTTGGCGGAGGAAACATACGTGTGTACATTTTGTTTCAAGTTAAAATCCAAACCTATACTTTCCACTGCTCCAGTTCAGTTTGGATTCTGTGGGTTCATGACAATAATTGTGTCTATTTTCTTTCCACCGTCTAGTAATTTTGACAATTCAAATATGTCCTTGCACTTTTAAAGAATATTGAATGTTGCGTGCGTGTGCTGTTTACGCAACTTTTTCTTCAATTGTCAAGTGTAATTGGTAATCTGTCAAAAGCTCTGCACCAAACCATGCCAAACAATTTCCAATCATCAATGACAGGCATTCTTCTCAATTTTCCAACCTTCCAACGATTTTGTATAGTCACTAAAACGTGATAAATGCATGCATCCATAGAAATGGTCCTACTTTTCACAACACATTCATGGAAAGTGCAAAGTCGACATATTTGTATTGTCAAAGGAATCACCAGACGGTAGGGACCTGACTTATTGAGTCGTATGAGTCGCTTTTCTCCAATTTAATGAACTAGAAATTAATGTACCATACAGTATGTCAAATAAACCATGAGATTAGCCATTGAAGTCATTCGATCTACGTGTGACCTGTATGCCTTGTCCTTTATTTAATTAACATAAGAAATATACAAACAAGGGGTTAATTTACACTTTCCATGTCGAAGCCTTTGACCAAATGATACAATAAGAATTTTACAAAGTACGTCAGATCCATAAACGAGGGTAACCAGCTGCGACTGAGATGCTTCACACAGCAACACACATGATTCAAAGCTACATGTATTGCCTGGAAAGGCGCCAGTCTGTGCCTGATACAATATTTCATGGTGACAAAATTTCACGCTACTCCGGACAATATCAACTTGTATTCACGCAGTATCACATGTGGACGCCAGGGTACATGTTTCGATACATTGATTTCCCTAATCAATATATCAGAAACAAGTTAAACGCACACACGCATGTATTACCGTATACTTGAGATCTCGAGATGCGTCGGATCTGCGTACACTGCCTATATCGCTTTCTCAAAGAAGTTGCAAGTTTCTTGTTAAAGAGTTCTTTGTGGTATTTTTTTGGGTCGAGTCACAAGTCAAGCAGGTCAAGTCCGAGTCCACAGGGTCGAGTCCGAGTCCACAGGGTCGAGTCCGAGTCCACAGGGTCGTTTCCGAGTCATTGTGACTCGAGTCCGAGTCACGAAAATGGGACTCGAGTCGGACTTGAGTCCGAGTCCCGAGTCCCGAGTCCCGAGTCACACAAGTCTGCCACTCAGACCAACAATCCCATGATCACACCAAACACACAATGAAAGGAACAAGAAAACGTAAAGATATTTAATCCTAAACAATTTAATCCTAAAACCGAAATGAACTTAATTATTTACAGTTGATTTAGTTTAATACAATATAAGTTGTCTTTCCTGAAAGAGTTGTCCCCACGATGTGCCGCATAGGCAAGTAGGCTGAAAACTTGGGGTGGAGATGTTCCAGGTAGGTCAGGAAAGGTAGGTAGAAAGTGTTGTGCTCTTTCCATAAGTGGGTGTAGAAAGGGTGTAGAAAGAAGTAGAAGGGACAGTGGTTGTCCAGAAGTCACCATCACTGTTTTATAACCAAGGCCTTTGGCTTTGTCAGAGCCTATCCTTGGGTCTTGCGTTCCCGGGAGTTGCGTTGCGAACAACAAGGGCGGGCCTCAATCGCCAAAAAGCAGAAATACAACCCTCGCAGGGGAACTTAAAAAGACCCCCGCCCATATTTTGACGTGTGGAAATTTAGATT